>PVJL010008757.1:0-63699 GCA_004026885.1 Lyroderma lyra
GGTAGCACTGGGCCCCGCCCATGCCGCGGTGCAGACCAATCGCCGTGGGCAGCTCCGCTTGCGCAAGCGCACTGGCGCAGGACTCTGAAAAGACTCGCTGAGGCAATTCTTCCGGCACCTGTTGCCATGACTCCTCCTCCTTGTCCGCTAAAGGAAGGCAGGAGGCCGGCTCCGGGCTGGCTGTCGCCGAGCCTCCGCCTCCTCAGCCTTCGCTGGGCTGGGGCCCGTGGGTGATTCGCAGTGAGGCAGCCTGAGCCTCGGGAAAGGCACCCCAGAGGAGAGGAGCACGCGAGGCCCTGAGGCGAGGGAAAGTGACGAGCTGCTCTTAGTAGTCAGCCAGGGACGAGTACGCGGCCACCCTCCTGCCCGGCCGCCCACGATCACTCGCCCGCAGAAATGTCAGCCGCCGGCGTCCGGGGCCTGAGGGCCACCTACCACCGGGTCCTCGATAAAGTGGAGCTCATGCTGCCTGAGAAATTGAGGCCCCTGTACAACCACCCGGCAGGTAATGGACCCAGAATGGCTCCTGCCGGGACCTTCCCTCCCTCTCCATTAGACCGCGGGGGCTCCCTGACAACTCTGCCGCTGGAAACATCACCCAGAGCCCAACCTCTCCCTACCAAGTGTCTCCGTCGTCTTTCCCTTCCTCCCTGCTTTTAGCTTTACCTCAGCCACTATCTGACAAACCTTCGCGACCGCTGTTTGCACCCAGTCCCTCAAGCATGGCTCAAACCCGGACCAGGTCTCTGGGCTTGATCCTTTTCCATTTCCGCGGCCACCAAGGGGTCTGCCACCAGGAAACCCTCGTTTTCTCCTTCCCGCCCGTAGTGGTGCTGTATTGCCCGGCGTGGAGCAGGGCTGCCTTGTCGCTTGGGAGAGTTTAGAGGAAAGGTCACACGGCCTTCAGCTCCAGTTGGCAGAGGCCTGCAGACGCTTTAGCCGGGTTTCCGAGTCAGCGTCATTCCTCGTCCCATGGGTCCCGCTCGTTTAAGTCTGTCCTTATTTACGAAATTACTGAGCAAGCTCTCCCTGGACCTTTTTGTGGGGACAGCTGGAATTTAATTCTGCCCTGTCACTCACTATAAGTGTGACCTTGGGCGGAATCGTCGATCTCTTAGTCTCTGTAAAATATGGTTGTGAAAATTAAATATACATTTTTTATTCTTCACAACATGCTCAGTTTCTCTGTTGGAAAATAATGTTCTTGTTGTTGAAAAACTATTTTGTGAGAAACTTAAAGAATCCAGTCCCGTCCACTCTTATATTTAAGATCCAGAATTCTCTATAAAATAGGCAGTGGTAGTACTTACTTGGCTGGGAACTAAAACCTAGATTTTCAAGTTTCTTTCAAGCCTAAGACTTGGCACCTAGAAAATGTGTCACAAATTGAAATATTGAGGTGCAGTCCTGCTGTCCCTGCACCTGGTCTCAGTAGGAGAGCGGACTTTTCCCACACGGTTGACTGCCCGGTTCTCTGGAGTCTGAGCTAGTTAGTACTAAATCTGATTTCCAGTTTGATAATGGAATGAACTGTATTTGGGGATTATACTTTAGTATATTTACTGCAGTATTGTACCCATCCTAAAGTGGATCTTTAAGGAGAGGTTTTTATTGTCGAAGTAGTTTATTTGCATTTTTGTTCTTTCAACACTCAAATTTTTGGAATTGTGCTGTTTTGTGGAAAAGATTATCAGCAGGAAGGGGTGGACAGTGCTTCTATAATCTCGATTTTAGAGTCAACTGAATTCTTCCGCGGAGTCTTTTGACACCCCCCGCCCCCCCTTAAGCTTTGTGTTTGGGCTGTAGGGTCAGGGCAGGGTAGAGAGGGAGCAATTTTAAACTACTTGAATACAGAGTTGGAGAGTAGTTTTACAGTGATCTTTAACCACCCATAATCATTGCTTATAATACTTTATTCAGAAGTAAGAGGAGTTACCTTTCATTTGTAGATTATACATTTCATCTGGATATTCATGTATTATGTGTATAGTGGCAGGAGCATAGGCTTTGAAGGCAAACAGACAAAGGTTTGAATTTTAACTGTGATCTTGACTTTAAATCCCAACCCTTAGTTTTCTAATCTATAAAATGGGAATAATAATTATCACCATTTAAAGATTATTTTGAAAATTAAGTGTTGTAGTGTCTGAAAACATGTAGCAGAGTGTGATTAAAATGTTGTAGGCACAGCAGTATAGAAATGGAGATGAATGAAAAATGTAACTGTTGATTCATTAGTGTTGAATAAAATCTGAGGAAATACTGATTATTGTTCCAAGAGTTATTTAGAGTGAATATTCAAGGTTTTGCATAATAGTATGTTATTGAATCATAAATTAAGCTAGATTCCATACTGGAGGTTTTTACAATGATATGCAAGGCTAAGATATTAGTAGTTGGATATCATACATTGCTGATTCTAAATTTTTGAGATTTAATTGTATCACTGACAAGTATGTACTGAAGATGTGAAGATTATGTGGCTCTAAAGTGGTAAGTAGCCCAGTCATGTTCTTACTGTGAAATCAGAATAGCTCTACTACAAATAATTTTTGGCAGTCTGTATTTGTGTCAAAAAGTAACCTTTACAGATTTTTAAGGGTTTGTAAGTAGTTTCTCACTTGATAGCAAACAGGTCATCTTCCTTAGCATAAGAAACTAAGAGGAATGTTGAGGGATGTTGAAAAGTAAAACAAACTATGGTATGAAAGGGATAGCAAGAGGTGGTGGAAAGGGTTAAATTAAAAACTTTTCACATTGGGACATAGTGAGGACCTCAATTCGATATTTCTATGTGTGTATGTTTGCCTATTTGTAAAAGTTACTTATTCTCTTCTCAGAAAAAAGTCTTTCCTTAAGGAGAGAATCATACATACAATAAATTACATACATTCTGAGTAAAATTTATATATTTCATTAACAGTATTTCCTCTCAGGTAAGGAGATAAGGAGGTAAATTTATGTCATCATTTTATCAACAGGTTCATCAAAGTTCATCAAGACAATTAGATTTGTTACTTTGTTTGAAAATGTATATCTGTTATGTATTTGGTTATGATATTCCCTTGTAGAATTTCTCAAATTCTTCTTTCAAAGTTTAAACTTTAAAAAAATCCATCAGTTTCACTTTAAAAATAAGACAAACCCATAATAACACAAAAGAAAATGACTATTATATTATTCTCTGTATTTTTTGTTATGGTTGAAAACAGTTAATAGTTTTAAATGTATATGAATATATACTTTTTGAATACTTGTTTTATATTTCCAAATTGTCAGCACTTGAGACTTTTTCAACTTTTAAGAGTAGGCTTCTAAGCAACAAGATGAAAATGTGATGTTAGTTAATTCTTTGTCTAAAAGAATGTACATTTATATCTGATGGGGACACATATTTTCATTTTGACTCCAAATTAAATTTCTTATCAGATGATTTTTATTTTAATATATTTCAGCAGTTAAAATTTTCCACTTAATCAAGTTTTTTCATTACTTCACAATGAATGTTAGCCAGGTACTCAGTTAGTTTATACTTCCTGATTATTTTAAGATATTATAATCACTTCAGGTATCATAATTATTTAATTATCTCATTTTTTTCTTTTTTTTCCCTAACCCTAACTCTAACCCAATTATCTCACTTTTTAATGAATCATTGTATTTTGATGAATAGCCATGAGAACTGTGACATTGTGTTATCACTGTTTATCTATTATTAAATGCTTTGTTTTATCAAAGCTTTATATTTTAGAAATATTGAAGTAAGTTGGAATATTTCCTCATTACCATATCCACTATTGATGGATTGCTTTCTTTTTTTTTTTTTTTCCAGGAAGACAGCCTCTATCCTGAATTCATACATGTCTAAATTTAACTTATTTACTCCTAAGGTAGAAAATGATTAGCTAAGATAAATTGGAAAGGTGAACTAAAATAAGTTTTCTTTGAAATTTTTGTTGACCATTGTATGATCACAATTATAGCTAGTCATTTCCCCCTTTTTAACAATAAAGAAAACACTAGTTTTTTGCATTTATAATATCAGCTCATTTATCAGCATCCTCTCAGATCTCAGAAAACTTAGAAATTTAGAATATCTTAGACATATTTGCTATTGATATTTTTAAGTCTAGTATTTAGCAGTTGTCACTAATTTAGGGTTTGTTTTGTAGTTTAAAATTATTCACTAACTAAAATATTCATACTTCTCTTGGTTGAGTTTTAGCAACTGTATTTTCATGTTTGAAGTTTTTTGTTTGGTTTGGTTGGGGGGAGGAAGGCAGTTAATTGGGGTAGTTGAATAAATTACCAGGTAAACCTACTGAAAAGCTTGATTGTTTATTAACCCTGAAGGATCTACTATTTAAGTTTCTAAAGAAACCAGAATCTAGAGACATTGCTCAGGAAACAATTTGTGGGTCACGGAGGAAGAAGCATTAGTTTTGAAATAGTAAGAGAGGAGTCTGCTGAGAAGTTCAAAGCAAGAGACTTTGTATAATACATGACAAAGAAAAATGAACCAGATGTGATGATAGGAGTCTCAGCAGGTCAAGTTAAATAAAATTACCAGAGTTTGAAAAGATTGATTTATAGGATTAGCATCATGGCATCAGACTCATGGGAGGAATTTAGGAGCCAAATAGGAGAGCGCCATGTGGTGGAAGAGTAGAGTGGCTTGTGAATAAAAGTCTAATACAGCCCTGTCGTAAAAGGGTCCCTGATGTCTTGGAGATGAGTAAATACCAAATTCTGGCCTTAAGTATGAAACAGTATCAAGGCAAATCTATAATTTCCCCAATTTGAAGTTACCCACCAGTGAATTAACATTCAAGGCAAAGCATTGGGGATGGTTTCCAAAACCATTTCCGTTATACTTTAGCTAATTAACAGGTCACAAAAATACAAATAACTGACAAAATCAAAACAACTTGTATGAAAGATTGATACTGTGGTGACTTTCTAAAGGTTAACCTACTGTATTTTGCCGTATATAACGCACTCCCGTGTATAATGCACACTCATGTTTTTGGCCCAAACTTTCAGGGGAAAAAAGCTTTCGTTTTAATTCTTTAATTCAAATTTTTATTTGTTTATATTTAGATACTTGTTTTTTGTATTTAAAGGAATTTGAGCATTTATTTTTTAACATATTGTGGTATAAGAAATTTTACGTAACGTAATTACAAAACACAAGAACAGATACAAGGTACAAGAAATTTTATGTATAAAATTTTTTTATATAAAAAAATAATTATCATATTCCAGGGTATTATTTTTGTATATGGGTATTGTTATTGATTTCTAGAGTTACACTTTTAACTCATAAGCATAAATAAAAGAATTAAAAACATTTATATAGATAAGGAATTAGTACTACCCACATATAATGTGCATCCTTATTTTTCCCTCACAAATTTGGGCAAAAAGTGCTCATTATACACAACAAAATGTGGCATGTATAAACTATGCAGAAAGCATAGTAAAATGATTAGAAAAAGAATGATAAATCTTTGGGTTTTTGAAATGTGATAGCTATTAAAAAGATGTGTATAAAATTTTAGATTGAATAGTTGATTTATTCCTAAATTTTTTTTTCAGGTCCCAAAACAGTTTTTTTCTGGGCTCCAGTTATGAAATGGGTAAGTCCTGAGTTTTTGCAGAAGCTACTGAAAAACATATTCTCTAATAGGAACTTCTTAATTTAAAGTAACTTTTATAAAGGATATACTTTTAAATGTTCATGGTATACCTCTAAATGATTTCATGCAAATATTCTTAGATGTATCATTTTTACTGCATAAAGCACACTTAGTTTTTTCTCATCTCCTTAGATAAGAGACCTTTTGGGAACATACTTGTTACCAAAAAGCTTACAATTGTGAACCCTAGGAACATGAAATTTCATTCTAAAATTTTATGACTAAGTAAAACATTAAATTAGTTAGAACCCCTCCAAATCAACTGTTGTTATTAATTTAGTATGAGAATTGAAGATCTAATACCAAAATAGAGGCAAGGAAAGTTAATCTTAAAAAGTAGAAGCATTATCCCAGAGTTTATATTAACTTTTGTTAAATGATAGAGTCTAGAACTTCTGACTCTAAGACCAGTGTTTTTACCCTATGCCACTGTTTTCATTCCTAAAGTTCTCATTTAGTTGAAAAGAATTGTGGTGGTTATTGTAGCAATTATTGATTTATGTTGAAAGAGCCAAATTTGACTTACAGCAGTGCTTCTCAAAGTGTCATTCATTCCTAGACCTATAGCATTGACATCACGTGTTAGAAATGCACATTTTCAGCTCCCATCACGGATTTACTATTTCAGAAACTCTGGGAATAGAGCCTAGTAATTTGTTTTGATGAGCCTTCCGGGTGATTTTGTTGCCTTCTAAAGTTTGAAAATCATGCAGAGCGAAATAAGCCGGGCAGAAAAACCAAGAACCATAGAATTTCACTCATTTGTGGAACACAAAGCTGAAAGCAACAAAGAAACAAAAACTGATGAACGCAATCAATAATTTAGTGGTTAGTGGTTATCTGAGGGTATTGGGGGGGCGGGGACTGGGAGAGAAGGGACAGGGTCTCAAATATATAGTGATGGAAAGAAAAGTGACTCTAGGTGATAAAGACATAACCCAACACATAGATGATGTAGTGTAGAATTGTACACCTGGAGCCTATGTAATTTTTACTAACCAGTGTCACCCCAATAAATTTAATAAGGGAAGAAAAAAGAAATTCTGGGCATAGACTGCGGTTCTCAACCTGTGGGTCGCAACCCCTTTGAGGGTGGAACAATCCTTTCACAGGGGTCGCCTAAGACCATGGGAAAACACATCAGATATTTACATGACGATTCTTAACAGTAAGAAAATTAGTTATGAAGTAGCAACGAAAATAATTTTATGAGGAACTGTATTAAAGGATCGCAGCATTAGGAAGGCTGAGAACCACTAGCATAGAGCCTAGTAATTTGTCTCATGAGCCCTCCAGGTGATTTTGATGTCTTTTAAAGTTCGAAAACTATTGGTTTATAGGCTTTTCTTTTTTTTAATTGTAAAATACACATAAAATTGAATATCTTAACCATTTTTATAGTGTTTAAGTACACTTATATCATTGTGTAACCAATCTCTAGAACTCTTTTAATCTTGCACAACTACAACACTACCCATTAAAGAATAACTTTTCATTCCCCTTTTCCCCTAGCCCCTGGCAGCCACCATTCTATTTTCTGTCTCCATGAATTTGACTATTCTAGGGACCTCATATAAGCGCAGTTATACAGTATTTGTCTTTTTGAGCCTGTTTTATTTCACTTATCATAGTGTCCTCAAGGTTCATCATGTTGTAGCATGTGTCAGAATTTCCTTCCTTTTTGAGTCTGAGTAACATTCCATTGTATGTTTATACCACGTTTTGTTTAACCATTCATCTGTTGATGGACACTTGGGTTGCTTCCACCATTTGGCTATTATGAATAATGCTGCTATGAACAATGGTACACAAATATTTGTTCCAATCTCTGCTTTCAGTTTTTTCGAGTATATATCTAGAAGTGGAATTGTTGGATTGTATGGTATATTTATATTTATTATTCTTAGCAACTGCCATGCTATATTCCACAGCAGCTACGTTATTTTACAGTCTCATCAGCAATTAACAAGGGCTTCAATTTCTCTACATTTCTGCCAACACTTGGCATTTTTGTTATTGTTGTTTTATGGTAACCATCCTAATGAGTGTGAAGTGGTATCTGGTTTTGATTTGCATTCCCTCATGTGATTAGTTATGCTGAGTATCTTCTCATGTGCTTATGGACCATTTCTATATCTTCTTTGGAGAAATGCCTGTTCAAGTCTTTTGCCCATTTTTTAATCAAGTTGTTTTTGTTGTTAAATTGTAGGCTATTTTAATTCTCTTAAGTGCGCTTTTTTAAATTGTTAGAGAAATTAAAAAACTCAGTTGTAAATCTAAGTAGTTGAGAATGTTAGAGCTGGAAGTGGCTGTTTCTCGATCTTAGAGTGGTAAGCAAGTTCAATCTGCCATTTTACTTCAGGTATAAAATGATAAGATGAGAGTATTTTAGTGGTTGGGAGCTGTATTTTAGAGAAAACTAGAGAGCAGTTTTTTTATATATAGTAAGAAAAAGTCCTGTCAGTTTAAAAAAATGTTTCAATATATCACCTTTGATTATTATGCTCACACTCTGAGCATTCAAAAATAGTGTGATATGCAAAAAAAACCCATATTAAAGGAAGGTATATTATTATTTCCTTCTTCTTTTCTCCCTAGCACACTTAAAATTATATAGAAATTATATATCTATAAAGTGGGATTGATTGCTGAAGTATTTTTTCTAGCACCATTATTAAAGGAATAAGAAAGATTTAATCTATTTACAATAAATTTGGGGCCCTCTTTGACCACAAATTTGCCACAATTTACAAGTTTATTGATTTTATCAATAGCTTTTGTGTTTCTTTGATTAGTCCATTTGTGTTTCTTTGATTTTGTAACACTGGCAATATTAGATACTCAAGTGACTTTTTTACTGTCACCTTTAAAAACATCTATTTTAAGTTCATGTTGAAATCATACACAAATAGTCTCCTGATGTCAGCATAGTAATAGAAACTTCTGTCTCTTGTTCTCAGGTGGGGAGACTTCTTTTGTTATTTACTTTCTGTACATATTAATGTGTTTTCTTTTAGAGCATTTGATAATCTGTGTTAGTCTATACATGACACATGAAAATTGCTGCTGGAAGCCATATATGTTCTATATTAGAATTTAAGACTGTATTTCTTTAGATATTTAACTATAGTGGAGTCCTTATCCACTTTAAATGAAACCAAATATTCCTTTATCCTTTAACTGTACTAAATAATGTTATGCTAAGTACTTTTAAAGTATATTATCCCATTTAATTATATATCACTTTTGCAAGGGTAGCTATTAATATTCTCATTTTATACATAAGAAATTTAAGACAAAGTATAATGTAACTTGACCAAAGTTACACATAGCTAGTAAGTGGCAGATTAGATCCACAATGAAATTTTCTAAGATAACTTACATCAAGTTAGAGTGATGTAGAAGATTTTTTTATAAACATGAGAAAGGAAGCTCAAGACTTTTGTAGGAGAGAATGATTACATGTTCTGGAAAAATAGTGTTTACTGTGAACATAAACAAAATCATGACCACTGACTTCTTCCAAATGAGAATGCTAGTATAGCCTAGCAGTGGTTCTCAGCTTCCCTAATGCTGTGACCCTTTAATACAGTTCCTCATGTTGTGGTGAACCCCATAAAATTATTTTCGTTGCTACTTCATAACTGTAATTTTGCTACTGTTATGAATCGTAATGTAAATATCTGATATGTGTTTTCCGATGGTCTTAGGCAATCCCTGTGAAAGGGTCGTTAAACCCCTAAAGGGGTCACGACCCACAGGTTGAGTGAGAACTGCTGGCCTATATAGTCTTCAGAGATCTATTCAACAAACCATAGTGTAATATGTGGACTCGGAAGAATAACAGAAGTCAGTTCCTTTCTTCCCCCTCTACAATGACAGACTTCTACCCTGCAGAATTAGAACAAATATGAAATGAAGAAAACATTGGGACCTGGAAAAAGGATGTAGGAGAGATGATTAGGAAGCATTGGGAAATAAAATCAGAGGACGTGGGTAAAAGTTAATACAAAGAAAAGTACTATTGGCCATGATTTACCTCTAATTATACCCCTGTATTTAGCCATTTGCTCCCTTTTAAACCAGAATCATTGCTTTCTTGAACTACTGACTTTATTAATTCAAAACCATTTAGATTTGGTTTAAATTTGTGTATAAATTCACAAGTATGTGTGTATTCTATTAGGAGCAAAACCCTTTTCTGATTTATATTTTTCATGTAAGAGCTTCTTTTAGAAACTCAGTAAAACCTGAAAATTTCTTAAAAACATAGTCTCTAATGACATACTTAGGATTTGATTTTTAAAACTTTAAATTAAAAGGGGAAAGGGAGGAAGAGAGGTTGATCACAGGTGATGGGTATGCAGAGGTTCTTTGTATGAGTATGTCTTATTTTGTGCAGGTTTGAATTTTTCATCAGTAAAAATCATTTTATTATATATTCTAATCTCCTCAATAGAGTAGCATAACTAATATCCTAGTGAAAACTCATTACTAAACTTTATGAGGGATGCTGATGGAAGGATATGAATGGGATGACTCCATAAAAGATGGTGTGAAAAAACCATCTGTACTTTGACATTAAAGAAAAATTATCTAACCAAGAAACTAAAATTCTAGCTTTTCTGATACTTCCACTTTTAGAAAAGAATAACATTGACAAAAAACATGCAAGGAAGAATCTGTATAAATTGCCTTAATTTTCAGGCATCCTCCATAACAGTGGTTCTCAACATGTATAAAGAATATATAAATTCAAAAAAAAAAGAATATATAAATTCATATGTAAAAGAAGTATCATTTGTAGAACAAATACACACACACACACAGACATATTTACACACTACTGATTTCCAAATATATCAGTCTGCTTATTCTGGTTAACAAAATATAAATTAATTCAAAAAGCATTCTTGAATTATTGTAGATTTTGTTGTGATAAACATTTTCTTAATGCATGGATACTAAAATGATAGCTCTTATCATGTGGAAATCTCTGAAATAGGTTTGTGTTTTTTTAATTTAAGAACCATTTATTACTTAACACTTATAATGATTTTTTTCTGTGTGTTAATGTGTATTTCCAGGGGTTGGTGTTGGCTGGATTGGCTGACATGGCCAGACCTGCAGAAAAACTCAGCACAGCCCAATCTGCTGTTTTGATGGCTACAGGTAAATTAAATGAATGTCTGTCATGTTTTATATAGGATAGTCAATATTTTTGTTTTGTTTTACATCAATCTTTTTAACAATATAATGTTTGAAATATACATACACACTTTCACACAAGGGAATTAACAGTGTTATCTCTAGGAAATTAAATTATACATGGGAAGGCAGAGGAAGATTACTGTGAATAAGCATCTGCATGGATTTTTGTTTTCTAAGATTTTTGAAATGAGCATATTTTTATAAGTACAGAAACACATTCCAATAAATATTCATTTGCCCTATAAAGATTTCCCTTTGATGTAAGAACTGAGTATTTTGTATAACACTGAATTATAGCGAGTTCATTAAAGACTCACAGAGTATAGATTTTCTGTATCCTTTATCCTACATTATATTGTCATAGTCTTATTTATAATTATTTTATTCTAATATTAAATGTTCAGCATTTAATTTTATTATTGCGGCAGTACATATGCTTTTTAAGAATATAAATTTGGTTTCAACAGGGCTTATTTGGTCAAGATACTCACTTGTAATTATTCCAAAAAACTGGAGTCTGTTTGCTGTTAATTTCTTTGTTGGAACAGCAGGGGCCTCTCAGCTCTTTCGTATTTGGAGGTAAGTCTACCAAAGGTATTAAAATAATCTGCCTGAGAAGCTACCCAGAATAGCAATATTTTTTTTTAAGGTTCACAGATAATACTAAGATGGGATGTACCTGAAGCAGAAATTTAACATTTCTAGAAAAGTCTGGGGGATTAAGTTAAAAGTTTGTTTTCTAGGTTTTAAATCTGTGTATTATCTAGATGTATCTCTTTCATAGAAATTCCTTTATTAAGGTAACATATACAATTTATGATAGCCTGTGATTTTCTACACAAACGTTTTACCACTCACTTTCAATTATCTATAATAAAATGGGACTAAAATATGTAGTTACGTAGTATTAGAAATGATGTTTAGAATGAGGCTGTTGGTTTCATTCGAAAGTGTTCTATGAGCATTAGACAATTTTAAAATTGTTTACTCAGTAGTTAATATTATTTCTCAGTTATTGGTAAACATTCTGCAGTGAGTTCATCTTAAATGAAGGCTGTGGCTTTATTTGAATCATAGAACCTTCCTAAATTACAAAACAATGTCATGAATAACAGCTTTCTTTGGCTAAAAAAATTGAAAGATCTCAGTAAAGAAATAGAAAATATTGAGTTATAATTTACCTTCCTTTTAGAAGGCATTCTTTTCTGCAGAGTGTAATACATTTTATTTCTTTTATCTTTACCAACCTTAGCTTAACTAGTAGTAGTATTATAATTTAATCCTTTAATAATCATCTAGTATTGTGGTGTTCAACCACCAGTCCACAGACTATATCCAGTCTACCAGAAATTTCCTGCCAGTCCATGAAATATTTTCATATTCTCAGGATGCATTTGTAAGAGGAGAATAAATTTACTTCAGTGTGAATAAAACTATTTCATGGACCAGCAGGAAATTTCTGGCAGACAGGACCTGATTCAGAAACTGGCAGTTGAAAACCATTGATCTAGCACATAATGGATGGATGAATAAACAATTCACTCATACTACAGTATCCCTCACCACCATTGTTAGGGCTTATTTATATCACTATAAACTAGTTTATACAGTGATTTTTTTAGTCACAAAGTATTTTTTCATACGCCATACCATTTTTTTAACCTTATATTAACTGATGATAGTAAAACAAGGAAAATGCTAAGTGCCATATTTAGAACTATTATTTCTAATATCAGAAATTCAGATGAAGTTTGACAATAGGATATTTGACACCTTTTAGTTACAATAGCAGATTGGGAGAGTTAGTTAGAAATAGAAATCGTGGACTCTGGAGCATTTAGGGAAACACTATCAAATATTTGAAGTCAGGATCCTTTGAGAAAGCTAGGAGGTATAGTAGGCTTTTAGAATAATGTCCTTCTTATGTATGTAATTCTCCACTCTGTTGTAAGCCAGGAAGAGTCGTCAATGAAGTTCAGGATGCTGTAGAAGGGCAAGACAGTTTGGCTTTGTGGTTAATTCTCCTTTGGATCAATGAAAATTGAAGATCCAGTCCTTAGTTCAATAAACTTAATTGTTTACAGCCTATTAACCCACTAGCCTGCCTGCTTCAAAGAAGTATATTTTATCTTTAGTGATTAGACCAGGATCCCTTCCCGGTTGATTTTATTCTCAGGAAAGACACTTTGTGAATATAAAATAACAGGTTCTAGGTGATCAAGTTTTCCTAAATTTTATACATATTTTTACATCTTTATTATGCTGTGTTATAGTTCAAGAATATAAATATTCATTAAAGTAATACTTTTGTACAGGAAACTGTATGTCAGTTAAGTTATTAAAACTTTTTGGCAGTTGGAAACTAGATGCAAATTAAGCCCATGGGTCACTTTCCCTTCTGCCTCTTTCTACCTATGAGGCCCTGGGAAGATTGTATTTACAACTATGTAGCCTCTTGGCTAGTGAGATGGAAGAGATGGAGTATGCCTCTCATTTCCTTCTTACACGTTTATCTGTTGTGACTCACAATTATTTTTCTTTCTGTTTTATTTATAGATATAACCAAGAACTACAAGCTAAAGCAAGCAAATAAGAAAGAGTTCTTGATCATTCAAACAACCTAGATGTGGATGTAACCACTGGGACCCGGTTTGATTTATTATTTGGTTATTGGTAAGGTGGTGCTAACTGTGCTAGTGATTGGAAGGCATAACAAAAATCTTGTTAACTGGGAGCTAGTACTTGATTCTGCAGAAAAATAAAGCAAATTTTTAATGAGTGTCTCTTTACGTGTGACTTAAGGAACTTATCTATGAATATTAGTAACATTTTTTCCTATTGTTTGCCCATAGTAAATCATACTTGCTCATACATACCCTTGGCCTCCTTCTGTTCTAGTCAACCAAAGTGTGTGTATATAGGAATACACACATTCAAGCAAGTCGAAAGGTAATTGAAAGGTTAATCTGTTATACAGTAAAAGATGGTGAAGTATCTAAAAGTGAAAAGAAATAGAACTAAAGAGAATGAGAAATGGGTAGTAGAATGCCTAGCAAAATGACATCAAACAATTTTAAAATATTTTAACTTAAAGAATCTTGAAGAATATTTTTGCATATTATATGAAATTATTTTACAACTACAGAGTAATGAATGAGTTCTAAATGTAGAAATTGCATTCAGTAACTGATGTAATGTGGAATAAAAGGCTCCGAACGTCAGTTCCCAAGCGGTGGTACATGATAAGCAGTTCAGGGGTATGCGAAAAATAATCAGTAATGGCAAAAAAAAGAAAACAAAGTTAAAAAATGCAAAATGTTAGTTATGGAAAAATAAATGTTAAGTTTGAATCACTGTTAATGGAGACACTTCCACCAATCCTCTCTTCTACCAATCATGCACAGTTTCAGAACAATCCACTTGCAACTGTTCTAGAACTTCCCGAACCATATTAATACATCCGTAGCCAGACCATTTGATCAGTTTAGTTGTTGACTGAGTAAAAGTAAGTGTGTTGTCTTTAATTATGATTTTCACTGTTTTACATTAAGATAGGCACTGAACAAAAGTGTCAGTATTTAAAAACAACTGTTTTAAAAACAAGTGGTACAATTTATAAAAATGGGTTTAAAAGGGGTACACAAGTGGAAAAAGATTGGGAACCACTGCTCTAGAGTTGGGTAGACCTGAATTTGAATCTCAGCTCTGTGACATAATCCATGACTTTGGACAAGTTCAGAAAGTATCTAGTAGGAGGAGTGCCTGGGACCTAGGTCAGCTTTCTGTAAATGTTTGTGATCTTTGTCCCCATTATGGAGAAAGTCTGGGGATAGATTACTACATACTAGAAATTATTATTGTCCATTTGATTTGAGCTCCAATTTGGTATACTGAACTTTCTTCTAAAAATTCTAGTCAAACAGTCCAGGTTAGAACTGTACTCAGAGGGATCAGCAAAGAACATTATTTCTAAATTTGAAGAAGTAACAAAAGAACTTTTAAAATAATAGCATACTATAAAGATCAGGATTTGGCAATTAGCTGTTGAAAACCTTGCACTTTTTTCATATATCCCTTCAATGTAGTCCATCTTTGAGGAGGAAGGATTAGAAAATTTGACATTGGCAAAATGAAGAGGTGCTGAAGAATTAAATTATTAATGTTTTATATTTACAAGCCACACTGTTAGTTTGTTTGGCATGTGTGTGCACACATGTTCATGTGTTTCCTAGGGTTAAGCATTTAGGAAAAACATCTATCATGAAATACAGCATGGACACAAAAAATTTATTAACATGTATATTTTGAATTGGTGTTTCACTTCCTTTTCATTAAAATCTGCTCTTTCTTATATAGATCCTCTTAAGCCCCACTTGCCAGTCAAATTACTTACAGCATTTAGACGCGATCACAAACTATCCTTTTGGTCCTTAGAAGTTCCATTGCAAAGCTGTCTCATGCTTCCTTTATGCCCCCAAACTCTCATCCATCGCATTTTTGAATCTTAAAAATTAAGTGACCCTAACACCTATCCATTTGAAAGCTCTCACTGCACTTGGAACAGGTAACCCAGTGATTAGTTTCACAACTATTCTTAAAAACTTAAAAGACTTTATACACTAGAAGTCCTTACTACCAATGTATGTACTGAACTCCATAATGAAATACCTTTCATAATGGTACAAATTGCTGGATCAGTCTAGTGGTGTTGAAGTCTGTATGAATATTTTCTGACAACTTACTGATGACTTCATTAAGCATGTTTTCTCAGTGTCAGATCGGACAGGGCTGGGCTTCAGTTTGGCTCTGCCGCATATTAACTCTGAGACCTTGTTAACTTTTGTCTCTAAGCATTAATGTTTTCCATGCAAAATTGGGATAGTAGTAGTTTACTTCATAGGATTATTGTAAAGTTTGAGATTATGTTTTAATACAGTGTTTTGTCCATGATGAGTGTTTTTTTTTTAAATTTTCTAAATTCTTTTTTATTGTTAGACTTATTGGGGTGACATCTGTTAGCAAGGATTATATAGGTTTCAGCATGATGAGTGTTAAATGTAGAAAGTTTCAGAAAATGGTAAGCTTATTAATTGAAGGTAGACCCAAAAAGTATTTTCTTGAACAAAGGAAGTTTTAATTTAGCTGCAAAAAGGATATACTGTATTGATATATTTGCACACCTTCAGAGGTAATAACTATTGGAACTCTTGAAGCTTTCACAAGGAAAAGCAGAAAAGAAGCTGCTTAGGATGCGGGGCCAGAGGCATGGTGGAAAATGCTCAATAAAGAGGTGAATTCTTTTTTTTTTTTTTTTTTTTAAATTCATTTTTATTGTTAGACTTATTGGGGTGACATCTGTTAGCAAGGATTACATAGGAAAGGGTGAATTCTTAACCTAAATTTTTTTGTGCTTTGGCTTTCATTTCAAGGAAACGTTTGTGCAGAGTACATCAGTATTGTTTCTCCAACAGAGAAACAGATTGTCTTTTTTCAGTTGTAAAATAATAATGAAAGGTTGAATCTTAACAAGGATTGACCTCAATACCCAGTTTCCTCTCCATAAAGCAAAACCTTTTCTACTGGAGCTTATATATGTAATGATACAGAAATAGAAAGCACTGGTATTTATGAAGACTGCCTTTCTCCTAAAAAGTCTGTTTAATTATATGAGATATGATTCTAGTTATATTAAGACTGGTTTCCACAACACCAGAAAATTCACTGAGAAACATAATTAAATGATCCCTTTTTTCCCTCCCTTAAGATAACTGTGTGTTAAAACATTTTGAAACATTATGGTAAATTTAATCATAGGGCTAGACTTTAATTGAGAATGCTTGCTTTTTCAATTCAGCTTTTTAAAGTCACAGTTTTATATGTGTCACTGAATGTTAATTGTAGTTGTGATATACATATGAACAGCTAGAAAATCAAAACATGATTTTCAGCTTAGAAAATACGTTATCTTCTTTGTCACATTGGGTCAAGACACACAAATCTACTGCCACATCGGATTGCATGTTATGTTAGGGGTGAATTTGGTTAGAAGTATGCACTTGACCAGCCAGGACAGGTGAAAATTTTACCTCACAAAAATCCCTGAAGGTAAGTAAGTAGTGAATGCATTGTAACTATAAATTTCATAGGCCTGGTGAAAGCTGTAATCATTATTGACCAAAATTGTGGGTTTGCTTACTCAGGAGATGTCTTTATGATGGTCATACTAGCTATTGCCAAATTTTACTGACCCTTACCCCACATGTCTAGACAAGTAAACCTAAAACAGCCTGTCCAGATAAGAGCACTAGGCCCCTGGGCTGGTGGGGGGAGGGGAGGCAGGACAATGCTAGCCAATCAGAAGCATAGTCAGTGCATATGAAACAGTGAGCTTCTGATGAGGGTGTGGCCAGGAAAACGGCTTTTAGACAAAACTGTCATTTTGTGTGGGTCAGCTATCAACAGACATGGTACTTCTGCTATCTCCAGAATGATGTCACTCAGGCCCCTTTCATGTTTTCTGTACTCCTGAAAGATCTGGCCCATAATCTAGGCTCTGGCTTTCCTCAGCCTTGGAGAAAGAAGAGGTATGTGCAAGTAGGAGTCTCATTAGTAAGAATGGTTGCAGGGCAGTCCTCTGGGAAGATGACAAGTTTTGGAGCTTGGAGGAAAGTTGAGAAAACCTTGGGCTGAGAGTCAAGATTCAACTTATATCTCTGTGTCAATATTTGAAGTGAGGTTAGAAGGTGTAAATGTTGCCTCATAAATATATCCTGGATGCTCCATTTTTCTAGCTTTACGCATCTTCCGCAACTTCTCACATTATATCCTCCTCAGTCATCAAATGGCAAATGCCTACTATATGAAGGGGGTACTAGGAAGGTGCTGTGGAGAAAACAAAGATAGTTAGAACATGATCTGTAAAACAAGCTTACAATGCAGAGGAAGACATAAACATATCAAGGTAATCAAGGATATTTGCATAGAAAATAGTACACAGAGTTTATAGACATTAAGCACTCTAATAGCTTAGAGGAAAAATGGCCTTGGCTAGCAGGATCTGGCAAGGCTTCCTGACAGATAATAACATCTCTTTTTAAGTTCAAAATCTCCTTGTTCGGACTCATAAAACCTTATTTTACATATTGATGAGAAGTTGGATAAAAACAAATCTATTAGTTTCTAGAAGAGCTATTTAGAGAAATGATAATGGCTATAATTGATCTTTAATTTCATTTTCCGGTACTGCTGAGTTTTCTTTAAGCAGAATGAAACTACGTACATACTCTTTAACCCAGGAAACACTTTGTTGGTGTATCTCTTGGGCCCATTCACCTGCTTGTTCTTTTCATTCTTTCAGATATTCTCATTCCTAGATGCTTTCATGCTTTCTCTGCCCCCTCACTACTCAGCTTTATTCTTGATTGTAGTGGAGTTGGCCAAATAATTGATGAGGGTACTGTTAACATGCATTGAACGTACTCTGAAATTACATACATATGAGGACTGTCTAGAAAGTATCCAGCCATATAGTATGAAAACTAGAGGCACTTATGGATGGATTTTTTCTGGACAGCCCTCATATTTTCTCTAAGTCATAAATATCCCCAAAGTGTCATAAAACATACACAAATGGGATATAATGTGGTATAGTAGAAAGACCATGGGCTTTCAAATCCCACAGACCCAGGCTTCCCAGCTATGTAACCTAAAGCAAATTAATCTGAGCTTCAGTTTCTTTATCTATGAAATGGATAGATACCCATTTCTCCTGATCAGGGCTGCTTCTACACAGTGTTGTTTTGAGGATTAGATAAGGCAACCTATATATAATAAAATGCTTTGCATAAAAGTATCTTATCTTAATAAATTATAATCACAATGTGGTATGTGTCACATCACTGATCATTTTCTGATGTAAAAGTTAAAGCAGAAGACTTCTAAAATAGAAAATTTCTATTCTTATGGATGTTCTTAAGAAAAACTCTAGGTATTCACTTTAGATGTTTTTATCTCTTCAGCACATAAATAATTTTCTTACTCTAGTTCCCTTCTACATTTGTCATCATAATCTCCAAATGCATCTACTTTTCTTGCCTAGTGATCATAAACTTAGAAAAATCTGTCCAAGTACTCAGATCACATTATTTGAACCCATGGAATGTGTTAGCAATCATTTAATTCATCTTTCCACTGAATCACCTCTACGGCTTTGCAGGCAGATAGATATATAGCCACTCATAGGAAACTCATTACTTCCTAAGACTATTCAGCTTGACCATTCTTCCTTACATTGTTTAAATTTGCCTCCCAGTGATTGCCAGCCATTGATCCTTGTTGATTACTTTGAAGAAAAATCTAACCCAACTTCCATACAGTGTTAAAATTAAAGCAAAACAGTCTGTACTTTGCATGAGGAGGATGAGATACTGCCGAGATCAAAGAGGCTGGTAGTAGGGTTGCTAGATTAAAATGCAATATTTGGGAAATATTTGTACTAAAAAATCATTGTTTATTTCAATTTCAAATTCAAATATAGCTGTTCTATGTTTTTATTTGCTAAATCTAGCAGTCTTACAAGTAATAGCCAAAGAGAACGAAGTTGTGATAGTGAACAGGGACAGGAGAGGGAAGAATAGAGCTACACCCTGCTCAGACCTGCTCAGTCTCGTCTCAGTTCTGAGGCTGCTCAGCCCATCTGTGGGAGCTTCTTCAGAGCATTCATTCCTACAGAAACTATAGTATTTAAAGTCACTTACTCTTTGATAAATTAGCTCCTTCTACTGAGGAAAACACCACCAACATTCCCTTCTCTCTTCAAGCCCTTCATGAATCTTACTCATGCTTAGCCAAATGCAATCCCTACCTGAGGGGGAAGTAGGGGAATTGTTTTGTTAAATGTGGGGGCCAATATTAGACTTTGCACAAGGATCTGTGTCTCCTAACTTTCAGTTTAAGGATTTGAAGACAACTACTCTTTTCACCCAAATGTCATCATTTCCTGACTTAACATTTCCAATCTCTCCCCATCATTCCTCATGTTGGATAATCAGTGCACTTGAAGTAAAATGAGCAGAATGAAATCCAATGCTCTGGGTCAGATTTGAACACTGCTTATATACCTTAAGATTCCAATGCATACAAATAGCCAACAAACATGTGGAAAGGTGCTTAATTTAAGTAGTACCACTAGGGAAACAAAATCACAGATACCACCACTCACCTACCAAGATGGCTAGCATGTAGCATGAGCAAAAGATGAACATGGAATAAGCTTTTGTTATTTCAAGCCATTGAGATTTTGGACTTGTTAATGCAAACCCTAGCTTATACTGACTGACACATCATATTTATCAGTTCATGTTTTCTGGAATTTATATATAGCTTTATCTTTCAAAATTTGAATAAGAATGTGTCAATGTTTAGTTTTCCAGCCCATCTTTTGTTCTCCATTATTTTTTGAGATTACTCACATCTGTCAGTGCTTTCAATATTTGTAGAGATAGATTATCTGGGACTGGCTCCTTGAATTTATTTTAAATGGGTGCTTTATCACTACTTTCTTACCCTGGATTTCAATTCTTTCCAGTATTTGTTATACTTTTCAATTCTTCATGATGGAAAAGGCAGAAATGAAAAAGAATAATATAGTACAACATATTTAAGCTTTCTTCTTATTCCTTTTTTTTTAATTACTCTGCTTTCAATAAAGCCTAAAATTCTCCTGGGTTCTCTTAACTTCAGTATTTTTCCTACATCTTACTTTTTTCTGGGCATTCAGTTTTCTCACACCTTTCTTACAAGTTCGTGTAGCACTTATCATATTCACTATCTGAAATTGTTTATTTGATTTAGTTATCTATTGACTATTCCTGGTACATCTTGTGGATTAATGCTGCTGTTTTTGTTTTGTTTGTTTGTTTTTTTTGAAACTTAGCTATATACTTCTCCTATCTCTCGTTCATTTCTTTTTTTTTCTTTTACATAACCCAGTAACACAGTCATTTATTATCTCTATCAAATATGATGTACAATATGTAATTACAAACTTTATATAACCAGCAGTGCAGGTTTATTTAGACCAGTGTCACCACAAAAATGTGAGTGATGTATTATCGGCTTTTGTCTCCCCAAACTACAATACAAGCTCCACTGTTCTTATTCACTATTGCACCCCATGTCTAGAACAGTGTTTAGGTAGATAGACTGAGGTTTCAGTATTTTGTTCATTTCTTAACATTTGAGTTCACTGGGGCTTTTCCTTTTAAAGGTTATCTAATACCTAATACTTAACATTCATTTTTAGAGATTTCTATACATTTTAAAGTTTGTTAGTTTAGTAATATTTACCTGATTTTTTAAAAATGCTTCCCCTAAGTCTAAGATACATTTTCCTTGTAATACTCTCATGTACCCCAATGTGATCTACCTCTGCTTGAAATTACTAACCACTTCCTCCCTGTTGGTTCCTCCTTTTCAAGAAAAAAAAATCTCTTATTTTATGTATTAGCTATTCCAGGAACTTGGATTACTCTGAAAAAGTTGGGGATGCAATTCCTTTTTAAGGTGGTAGAGCATGACTTTTACAACTTTCAGACATGAGTATTTAATCAGAAGCTAATGGAAGGCCTTCAGAAATCCTAGTTTTCTCAGAACTAACTGAGTAACAAATTAAAACTTTAACATTCCTTTTCTCTTACAGTTTAAAGTCTTACACACACACACCCGCACACACATCTTTACATTTTTTTCTCTATTTAGTTCAGACTAGCTTAATACACTTAATCTTGCGTTTATGTGTTTATGTATATTTGCTACTGACCCTTATATAAATATTCACACACACAAATTCACATCTACACAGTTGGGTTTTTTTTAATTTTCATAAAGGAGAGAGAAAAGATGACGGACTCAAAGGGAGGGGAAGAGAAAACATGAAGAAAGAAGGAAAACAGAGTTACTGGCCCCTCCACCACAGGTCTTACACACTGAGGGCTTACCCCTTTGTTGAAAATGAATAGACCTCAAAAAAACCAACAAGTACAAAAGAAAAGAACAAAAAAAATAAATAAGAAAGAAAGAAAACGAACCCATTCAACTACTCTTTCACCCCATCCTGTTTGTAACGGTGCTTGTTTATGTAATAGCGTTCGGGGTTGGAGGCCTAGTTTCTGAGGGGTTCTGTTATAGGAAATTCACCCGTTTTAAGTGTGAGTCAATAACTCAGGAATTATCACCACTCAGTCACTTAAATAAGCAGTCCACAGGTTAGAACAAAGTAAATGGAGAAAAAGAAATCAGAAAGTGAGTGAATGAATGTAAATCAGATTTCCTCCATTCTCAGCTTTTCTTTCCAAAGGTCTACTTGGGGACTGTTTGCTATGACCGTAAAATCCTGAACATTTACCTTGAACATGAACACTCAAAGAGAAGAATTACGAGACCGGGCCATTGTCAAAATAGCAGCACATTTACCAGACCTCATCGTCTATGGAGATTTCTCCCCAAAGCGACCCTCTGTGGATGATTTTGATGGAGTCTTGATGTTTGTTGATATTTCAGGCAAGCACAAAGGGATGTTTAATGTGGGTGAACAACAGGCACATTCTCATTGGAATTCACACAGAGGGCCTGAGTGCAGAGTGCAGGTGCAATTTTTGAGCTTTTGTGCTGTTACAACAGATAGTCTTACTGAGAAAACAAGAGGGAGGAGAAATAACACTCTCTCCTCTTCCCTTACCAAGTTTGTCCAGTCATGGGCAATTTTTAAGATGCCCAAGACCCATACCTAAAACCTGAGACTCCAGTGCCCTTGCCCCGTCTTCGCTGAGTCAGCCTCCAAACCCTACACACATCCTAGGCAAAACTGACCTCAGAAAATGGTCTCTCCAAATGTTGTTTATATTTTAACAGTAAACTGGCCACCTCTTTATAAGTGTTTGAATTTTGTGTGGAATGGAAGTTCCATACCCAGTAAAGGAATTACAGTCTTCTCAGCACAAGTTGAGAAATTTGAAAGATAGAGGTATCTGGTGCTTTTGCCTGACCCCTCAAATAATAAACAAAGATAGAGGAGGCTGCACAGCTGATACCTGAATAGCCACAAGGACCAGTAAGAAGAAGCCCTGCCACTTAAAAGCTGAGGCCCCCTGCTCTCCAGTGTGATCCTCTTCTCCTCATTCTGTCTTGTTCCTCCAAGCAGCCAGGAAAACCAGCTGCACATTTCTTGTAGGTTTTACTGCAATGACTGAGAAGTTCAGCAGAGCCATGTACATGGACCGAGGGGCTGAGCAGTTGGTGGAGATCCTTAATCACTACATAAGCGCCATAGTGGAGAGTAAGACCATTTCAATGAATTGTTTTTCTGTATCATAACCTAATAGAGTACTATTGCATAGAACTCATAATACTCTCCATGAAATGTGTATGAAACCAATCTTTTTTGAAATATAATACGGTGCATGTGAAAGAATGTAATCAACCTCACTAATAACAGACTATTTGAGGGAAAGAGTGCTTTGCATTTGATAAAAGACTGAATTAGAACCTACTTTTAAAAGAACTATAGTAGTAATGCCCTAAGATATATTCAATAACCAAATAACCAAAAAAAAAAAAAAAAAAAAAAGCTAGCATCAGTATAATACAAATATAGTTACTAAGAGAATGCTATATGAGTAGATAAGTGATTTATAATTAACTCATCAGTAATATGTCTCATGATGGATTCAGAAGCACTTAGAGCTGACTGAAAAGTCTGCTCTCCTTTTCAACCTCTGCACGCCATCTTGTTGACATTATTAATTTGAACTATTTATGAAAGAAAGGATTTACTCTATTAAGGTAAAGTCTAGGTCTAGTCTTTTATCAGGCTCTAAGTTCCTTGAGAATACCTTAATATCACCAACTAGGCAAAAATGTAATGTTCCTGAAAAACAGAAACTGTGTCTAATATTTTTTTCCTCACTCAGCACAACAGTATTCAACAAATTTGTGATAAAGCATAAATAATAGGAAAAAATGTCCATTTATGTCATAAAGCCTAAATAAAATGCAAGTTGGTAATAAACAAAACCCAAGTTGACCATAGTTGTGGTTTCCCAATTTTCTGAATCACAGTTCTCATGGATCCTGTCATGTTCACTAACTCATGCTCACTCAGCCGCAGCTCCTAACAGTATTGATCAGAAAAAAGCCTCCCATTACCATAGGAGCAGGGCAGCTGTCCTCAGACCGCATCAGAAATCTCACCTCCTTCTTTCCTATCATTTCCCACTCAGAGAAACAGAGCATATACACCAGTGTTGTCCAACTTTTAGGCTTCCCTGGGCCACACTGGAAAAAGAATTGTCTTGGACTACACATGAAATACACTAACACTAATGATAGCTGATGAGCTAAAAGAAAGTTTGCAAAAACATCTCATAATATTTTAAATTTTGTGTTGAGTCACATTCAAAGCCATCCTGGGCCGCAGGTTGGACATGCCTGGTACACAAACTAGTTCAATGTATTCATTCCACAATTGAAGAAATACACTCACATGGGTTTAAGTGAGTTGTCTGAAATGACTTCTTTAGAGTAAGTCTCTTCTCTGAATTGCTGTTCTCTTGACCTAATTTCGATTCTACTGATGAAGAATGAGTTGTTTTATTAGCTTTAAGAAATTAGTGTTTTCTTTAACTTTTCTTTCTTTTTTTCCTCAGAGGTGTTGATTTTTGGAGGAGACATCTTAAAATTTGCAGGTATGGGGGTCTCCTGAGATGGGAGGGGTCAGAAAGAAGTGCAGAAGACACAGGAGGCATCTCAGAGACAGCAGTGGTCAGGAGACTGGGTTGAGGAAAGTTTCTGTACAGGTATCAGACAAAATAGGTTGATTCCCAGGGCAGGTCAAGAGCCTCTGGTGTGTCTGTCTTCTCAAGGTGATGCACTGCTAGCCCTGTGGAAGGTGGAGCGAAGACAACTGAAAAACATAATTACAGTGGTAATTAAATGCAGTCTGGAGATCCATGGATTATTTGAAACCCAGGAGTCGGAAGAAGGCCTGGACATTCGAGTCAAGATAGGTAAGCTTTTGAGAAAGAAGAGATGCTGCAGCAGTTGGCTATGGTCCTAAGTTCTAAGGCATTTCTCTCCCAAGCAGAAAACAATGGGACATAGTGGCCCGGCCCCACCATCGTGTCTTGGGAGTTAGGCTAACTTGGGAATTAGGCTAACCAGAACGTGAATTTTGGCTCCCTCACGTACTACTTAAGAGAATTCAGGTTAATCCTAATATTTACTTTATAGGCTCTTACAAAGAGAAAATTTAAGTAGTCAGTGTAGTACCTGGGACATAGTAAGCACTCAAAAAAAATAGTCTTTATTATTACTTATAGTATTGTTCTGAGGCCTTGCTGCTCTCAACAATGTGTACCACTGAATACAATAGAGAGTAGCTTATGAATACATAAATTCAGCAATGTCGCCTCCACTTCATAAGAATGATGCACAAGAAAAACTTAACAGGTCAGCCTACAACACAGCTCCAGCTTAACAGAGGGCTTCTTAAGTTCATACATATAATAACAATCATATATATTTCTATATTGTGTAGCAGAAAACACCCATATTATATCATTTCTGCTTCAGCACAGTCCTGTGGTTTAGGCGTCATAATATCCATTTCTTGGGTGAGGAATGTCATTCTGAGAAGTATAAATGATGAGTTGCAGTTAATGCTGTTGGTGTTAGCTTCCACCTAACTAAACTTTGTAAACTTAGAATTTGTAAACTTAGAATTCTGAAGACTCAAAGACGATGAGCACATTGGGGATTATCCAAATAACAGTTGCTCATCCTTTTTTGTTACTCAAAATTTCCAAACAATTTAAATCTGTTAAAAAAATAAAAATCATTATAATACTGAATATATTTTCCAGTTCACACGTAGCAAGGAAAAATAAGAATTGTCTTGGGCCACACATAAAATACACTAACACTAACAATAGCTGATGAGCTAAATAAATGTTCTTGCATAATTTTTCTAATGTTTTAAGGACGTTTATGAATTTATGTTGGGCTGCATTCAAAGTAGTCCTGGGCTGCATGCAGCCTGCAGGCCGCAGGTTGGACAAATTTAATAGTCTGATGAACTGTCCTTCTGGAGCATGATGGGCATGTAAACCATGTGCCTGCTGATTGGCTGTTAAAGAAGTGGTGCCAGTACCTTTTTTTTAAAAATGAGTCTAAGCATCAGTGTGTTTCAGAGGAGGGGGCGAATATATCAGCATTGACAAATCAGCACAGCGAAGAGCCAAAATTAAAAAAAACAAAACCATTTGTTAATTACAGGCATTTAAAAGAAGTGTGCATCACATAGTTCATTTATATGTACATATTTTACAACATTCTGTTTTCTGTTGCTTCAGTAACAAAACCTTCAGTTCCCAGCCTGAAAACAATTAGAGGTCACACTTGGATGGGACACCTGACTGTGAAAACGCCTACTTTCCCCAGCCTTTCTCCTCCGGCCATTGCCTGAAATTCCACCCCACATGTTTCTTTTCCATTAAAGCCTCAATCTCTGATAAAATGCAAATCCTCCCCAAATAGGAATTATCGAGGTTATTCTCTGTTGTCCTTAAGAATAAATAAATTGAAAAAAGAAATAAAGTAACGTTGGGGACTGATAGGGTGGGCCATTCAGTGAGATGAATGTCTCAGGAAGGTGAAAACTAGTAGCTAACTTTGCAGCTTTGGAAAGGAGAGGAGTTTTGGAAGGCCTGAGCCCAGAAGCACCCTCTGATTTCTACATAAAATTTTAGAAACACTTTGCTCTGAGGTGGTACAGTCACACCAAGATTCTGATTTTTCCAAGAACCCATGCTGATGGGGACAAACCCAGAACTTGCTGTGCAAACCTATTGTTTGCCTTCTTGCCAGCACTGGCTGCCGGCCACATCACCATGCTGGTCTTTGGAGATGAAACGCGCAACTACTTTCTGGTGATTGGTCAGGCAGTGGATGATGTGCGCTTTGCACAGAACATGGCGCAGATGAACGATGTCATTTTGTCACCAAACTGCTGGCAGCTCTGTGACCGGAGCATGGTCGAAATTGAGAGGATTCCAGATCAGAGAGCAGTTAAGGTATGTGTGATGCTGCCATCTACAGCAAGTTCTGCCAGTCTGTGCCAGGGATGGCCTGTCAGAAAAGCCACTGGGGAGGCGGGTTTCATGAAGCTCCTGGTCTGGAGGCTCAGATGGGGTCAGTGTGGATTAGACTCACAAGGCTTGGGGCACCCCTCTGGAAGGAGCCAAGACTGCTAAATTCAAGAGGAAGTGATAAAGCTTCTCCATAGTAACTTAGGGACATGGAATTTGGGTACTGAGGCCTTTGGGGAGGCTAGTGCCCTTGCTTAAGGAAGAGGGAGTGTCCCCTGGCTCTTCCCCAGGAGCAGAGCGAATAGCTGTAGTTTTGAGGACCACCATTGGCTGTCACCTTCACTACCTAACACCCCCCTCACTCAGGGCAAGGGATCACTGAGGGTGAGGGCTGGAGGCCAGCACAGGTGGCAAAGTTTGGTGGGGGAAGAGAGACTGTCCCCGTGGCTCTGCCTAGTAGAAAACACTGTGAAGACCAACTATATGCAGAGCTGACCTAGAGATATGGCCAGTTAGAGAAAATGTGCTCAGAGAGTGAGGAAAGGGGAGCAGAGCTATCCTGCCAACTGGACCAGGAACAAGACTGATGACAGGTGGACAGAAAAAATGGAGAATGCACCTCGATGCTGGCAGAGATGAGAGGCACTCCCACCCCCCTTTGCCCCTGTAGACTTGTAGGGAAGAAATGCTGTACGTTTAACCAGATTTTATTTGAATTAAAATGTTACAAAAGGAAAAAACTAAGAGTAGAAAATTATACAGGTTAGTCCCTTGGGATGGCCATCTGTGTGTATACTGAAGATTGAGATGAGATCTACATGACTCATTGGAGAGATTTTTAATGTAATCACATCCAAATTAAAGAACTTGATTGCTTATGTATGCCCATCTCTGTTTATCATGTCCTGGCAAAAACTTACTTCCTGCCCTTTTGGCTGATAAATTACATTCAAAGGACCAGACAGCCCTCAGAATAACCAAAAACCTTTCTTTTTTAAATTTAGGTTAATTTCTTAAAACCACCCCCTGCTTTTAACTTTGATGAATTTTTCACAAAATGTATGACTTTCATGGATTATTATCCTTCTGGTGAACACAAAAGTAAGTATCCTCCATGGACAATAGCTCCTGCCTCCAACAGTGGGCAGTAGGGTCTATTACCAATGCCAAGGGCTTCATCACATGTGGCTGGCCTCCTCAGCGTCCAGTCCTGAGCAGCACACATAGGAGACCTCCTGCCCATTCCCCACAATAGCCATTCTAACGACAGCCTTCCTCGGGTCCTTACCTCTCCCCCGGTAATGACTTCTTTCCCTCATCTTTCAAACATGTACAAGACACCCCCACAATGAAAGAAAAATTAAACATCTAAGAACCCTTCTTTCTCCTCCTCACCTTCACCACCCAACTGCTCACAAGAGTAATCTATGTGTCTGTGCCTCTTTTCTCTGTCTTCTCCTCTATTTATTCAGCCAATGGACATCGACTGCATGCACCTCAGGGCATGTGCTCCCCTAGTCTACAGTCTTGAGTCCCTCACATCCAGCTTCTACCCTCTTCTCCTGTCTGCTGAGACTGTTTATGTCAAGGTCACTAATGACCATCAACTTGCCAAACCAGGTGGCCTCTCCTCAGGTGATTACTCTTTTTCTGGACATTATCTTTGCCTCTTTCCTTGGGCTCAAAATATTTTTTCATAGTTTTGCTTTTACCCCTCAACCCCACCCACTCCCATTTTTAGTGCCCCTTGCTTAGTCTTCCTCCATCCTTTAAATATTGGTAAGTTCAGGGACCTGTCCTTGATCCTCTAGTTTTTCCTACTAAGCTCTTGGAGAACATTCATCCATGCTTGACTTCCCTGACTCTCAGGGCTGGGACTAGGGTGAGGAAAGCAGTAGCCTAGGGCACGAAATTTAAGGACATCCTACTCTCAAGGTCTTGCAAGTTGTCCCAGACTTCTGTCTTGAATCATAGACTCATAAAAAATAAACTGCCTATGTGCCATCCCCCAGGTGAAGTACAGGTACTCCAACATAAACATGTTGTCAAAAAATAACTAATGGGGGAGCTCCCTGATGGTGTAGTGGCTTAAGGTTTCAGTGCTGGCGCTGTCAGTGCTGTGGCCTGGGTTTGATTCCCAGTCAGGGAGCTACCCACATACCAAAAAGAAAAAACAAAACAAAACAAAAAACTAATGAAGACAATTTGGGTGATACAAATAAACTTTATTTAACACTTTTTAACAGTCTCATTTAGAACTGCAAAATGGGGTGGAAGGCAAGAAGCTTTTATAGGGTAAAGAATACAGTACATCACACAGTCAGCCTTGTTTGGAGTGAGGAGGTCCAGAGTTGGCTTGGCGTTTGGGGATTGGCTAACTGGAGAGACTGCGTTTCTGGTCAAGCAGAGCATCTACAGGGAGAGAAGGTCATCAAGGTTCCAGTTTGCTCACGTGGCAGCAAGAGCAGTGAGGTGACTTGTCTTGGCTTACACAGAGAGTTCCTATCAAACCTGAGATGAGAAGCCATTTTCCCGAATTTTACTTCTGCTGTTCTTTCAACCCTACCATCCCCTTCCTTCTGCCACCATCGTCTGCTGTCAATCATCATCTCATTTGTCCACTCCCATCAACTGTGGCAATCGTTTTAGTTCAAGTTCTGAAAGTAAAAATCTCTCCATGTTCCAAAGTGTGATGATAATCAGAACAGGGCTTTGAAGCTGCATGCAACAGAATTTTGGGAAACCTGCAACCTCTAAAAACTTCTCATTGGATTTCCTTTGGCCTTACTTAGCCACTAGGTATCCCAGAGACTGAACTGTGAAGACCACTACCCATGGGAATGGGACCTGGGGGGCTCCCCGCTTCTAGCACTGCAGGGTCAAGCCTCTCTGAGGCTGCCCCCTCCTTCTGCCCTTGTAGACCTCCTGAGGCTCGCGTGCATGCTAGAGTCTAATCCTGAGCTGGAGCTGTCCCTGCAAAAGTATCTGATGGAAAGTATATTGAAACAGGTATTTTCATGATTTAATTTATTGGCTTTTGGGAGTGTCAGGGACCTTGGAACAGCTGGGAAGATCAAGAAAACCAGTAGTTAGTAATATGTTCCATTAAAATAAAAGAGGGTGGGACTGACATTCTTCATGTGTAGGGGACTATAACATTTATTTTTTAAATCAAGATACTTTTCAGAGTTAAAGGGGCATTATTCATGATTACACTGTAACAATAGGCACAAACTAGGACGATGTTACCTTATACAACTGGGTCAGCTGGAACTGTTCCAAGCATCTAAGAACCTATGGTGACCCTTTCCATATGCCACATAGCAGAAGGATATCGAGTGGATGAGCATTGGTACACTGTTTCTTTAAGGCACTTGCATTAGGCCTTATGCTTTGAAAGTTAACCACACAGATAATTAGAACATTCAGAACTACCTCCAAACCCTCAAAAGTTTCCTTTTCCATTCACTTAGATGTAGGCTCTCTCAAATGTATTAATTGATGTGTAATTATAACTATCTCTCAGCACTCACCATGTGCCAGCCACTCTTCTGTATTTATTCTTCACAATCCTTGGTAGTTATCTTCATCTCCATTTTATATAGGAGGAAGCTGAGACCCAGAAGGATATCATAAACTTTCCTGAGGTTGTAAAGAAAGAGATGCAGCTAGGATTTGAACCCTATTCTATCTGAACCCTACATTTTTTGTACAGGCTATACACCCTCCTAATATACTGCCTATTTCAATCCTTACTCCCATCAAAACGCAATTGTGTCCTAGAGGAAATCTTTGTAGGACAAGCATGACCAGTAGGCAGCTGCCTTCATAATGTGAGTTGAAAAGGTGTCAGAATGCACCCCTCCACCTTCAGCTCAATTTAAAAACACGACCTCTAGTGCCTATATTGACTGCTTGACATTTTTGAAGCTCAAGAAAGCTACTCCTTCCTCCTCTCCCTACCCCAAGAGATGTAATACCTTATGTGTCTTCAGCTGAGAGAAAAGTCTATAGGAATGAGCTATTAAGAGAGACTCCATGAGTCACCAGGAAAATGAACAGAGGGTGAGGAGATACAGCTAAGGGTATTAACATCACTCCAACATCAGGAGGACTCACTAGAATGAAATGACAAAGTTTTATTCAACTGTCTTAAGATCGGTAACACTACAGGTAACACCCAGAGTGTTCCAAAGAAAATAAAAGTTGAGAGTTCTTATTGTAAAAAGCACATTCTTGAGAAGAAAGAGTCCTATATTCTTATAAGGCCTCTCTCTGGACTGGTCTGACTGAGATGGTGATCTTCCAGATGCCAGGCTGTCTGAATACATAAACACTCTTTCCCAAGTCCTTCAGAGGGTTAGCAATAGAATTTATGTATATATTCATTGCACATATACATAAATTCTATGTATATGTGCACAACTGAAAAGTTCAAAAGTTTAAATCCTCAGGCTAGTTAAGATAAGATAAAATCCGCTGTATTTTGCCATCTGTAATGCGCACCCATGTTTTTGGTCCAAACTTTAGGGAAAACTCTTTCATTTTAATTTTTGAATTCAAATTTTTATTTGTTTATGTTAAGGTACTTTGTATTATAGAGGAATTTGAGCATTTATTTATTTTTTAACATATTGTGGTACAAGAAATTTTATGTAACAAATAATTACAAAACACAAGCACAGATACAAGGTATAAGAAATTTTATGTATAAAATTTTTTATGTAAAAAAAATCCAGTTATTGTATTCCAGGGTGTTATTTTTGCATACAGATGTCATTATTGATTTCTATAGTTACACTTTTAATGAATAAAATAATTAAAACATTTATATAGATACAGAATTAGTATTACCCATGTATAATACATATCCTTATTTTTCCCTCAAAAGTTTGGGCAAAAAAGTGCACATTATACATGGCAAAATACAGCATTCCTCATGTTTCAGGCCATTCTGATTTGAGAAATTCTATTAGCTTGGCTATGGTGATGCTGTTTTGTTTCTTCACTCTCTCCTCAAGGAGCTGAAAGGAAGCAAAAGGCAAGCCTCTCAGACTTGGCTGAGGCTTGGCTCCTGTATCTAAAGCAGAGAGATCCTTAGAGATATGTGGTTGCATTTTCCAAACTAAAACTCAAAACACAAGATCTGATAGAAAAATCTTTCATTTATTTCATTTATATTAAATAGATTGCTATTTAATAATTATTGTTTATTTACTTCATATTAATTACTTATTTAATAAATTTGAAAAACCAAAGAAAATCATCACATGGTTAGAAATAATTGTCTTCTAGGAAAAGAATAAAATTGCACGAAACCAGGACTACCCTCGCCAATTAGGAAGCATGGCTATCGGGTTCCCTGTACACAATTTCCTCTTACATCTAGAAGATGCATTTCATATTGTGACTGGAGAATCCTTTTGTGCTATTAGGAGGAGAAAAAAATGCAATGGTTTCCCCCATTGGTTTGCTACGCACTTAATTTGATCCAGTTCGATGGTAATGATAGGCGTCAGGGATCACTTGGGAACACTTTTCTTGGATAGAGGAAGGGAGCGAAGGAAACATGTACCCTAATGAGGCAGGCTGTGTGGCAGAGGGAAATTTGGGTTTCAGTTTGCTAGTGTCTCCCCATGTAACACAGAAAACTTGTGTGATTTCTCCATACCTCAGTTATCTAATCAGTAAAATGAGGATAGGAATGCTGATTTTATTTCATTTGAAGATAAAGTAGGACAGAATATGACAATCTGCTGGAAGGTACCAGGCCATGTAAGGCTGAATTACATAGTGTGCTATTGTTATCCAAATTGTAAGAGAGCCAAAAGGAACAGTACTTCTTTTATTGTGATGGCTCATGTTAGCATGAGAGAGTAGCAGTTGGGGCAAGAAGTGGTGGCTTTACAAAAATTACCAAGTGTGTAAGTTCCCAAATTTTCCCAAGAGAGTTTGGTGGTGAATTCCATTTTCATGCTGTACCTCACACACTCTGATAACTTCAGCTTCCCCAGAGAATCTCAAAAGGTTAGCTCCCTCCCAGTGATAACTTTTCATGTGGGGGTGGGGGTGATGTTGGAGGCAAGATCCACTGCCAAGGACAGATTCTAAAGAAAGTCTCTTCTTGGCAGATTGATGACAAACAGCTTCAGGGCTATTTGTCTGAGCTTCGTCCAGTGACAATTGTGTTTGTGAACCTGGCATTTAAGGACCAAGAGAAAGCAGAAGTCATAGGCTCGGCCATCCAGGATGCCTGCATGTACATCAGTTCTGTCCTGAAGGTCTTCAGAGGCCAAATCAATAAAGTCTTCATGTTTGACAAGGTCAGAGTGAACTAAGGAGTGGGAGCCTTAGGTTAGCACTTATGCCCAGTGACATTGGTGAGAGGAAGGGAATAGACATTTAGTCTTCATTTATACTTATATACAAGCTTATATGGTGGATATGACACTTATTATGGTCCAGGCATTGTTCTCAACATTTTACATATATTAACACATTTCATTGTAATGACTACTAAAAAAGATAGGTGCTCTTATTATTATCCCCATTTCACAGGTGAGGGTTTTGAGGCGGAGATGGGGATGCCAAGACAAGATGAGATTACCATACTTTTCCATGTGTATGACACCCCCACGTATAAGACGACTCTGACTTTTCTAACTCAAGGTTAAAAAATCAATATCAACTGGTTACTCCCTTGCATAAGATGACTCCCAATTTTTGCTTTAACAATTTTAGATGACAGTATTGTATTTTACATGGAAAAATATGGTAAGTTTTGTTCATGGTCATCCGGCCAGTGAGTGGTGGGCTGGGATTCAAACCCACATTGTATGCCTTTTCAGTCTGTGCTTTTAACCACTGCACTTGACCAGCTCTCACTGTACACTTACCTCCAGCCCAGCATATATTACATCTCCCAGATTTTCAAATAGGTGTTCAGTAACCTTCACACCCCAGAAAATTGCTCTCTCAATCCCCACCTGCCGTATCTATACTTCCAGTTTCCCTCTCAGTTCCATTGATGGTGGGGGACTGGGATGGGGGTGAGGTGAAGGGGGTGTGAGGGGCACCTCTAATAAACACAGAGAAAAACAGATGATAAACAAATGATCAGAGAATCACTAGTGAGAATTGATTCTCCATCTCAGATGGTTTTGTACCTTAAGAACACAGCATTTTCTTACTGCCCTATACTAATTCATTGATTCAATGAGCCTTTTGTAGAAGGCTGAAAGCTAGGCTGGGCAGCAAAGATGTTTAACTCACACATACTGCCACACAATCAGGCAAAAAGAACCAATTTTATGTCAGAAGTGTAAACTTGGTGCCATGAAAGCTCTGAGGGATGGTGACTGCCTGCCTGGTGTGTTCATTTGTGAGTGTCACAAGAAAAGAGCACAGAACCTAGTAGATAGTCTTTAGTGTTTTACAGACATGGCTCCAACACTTTCTAGTTGTGTGACCTTAGCAAGTCATTGAACTTCTCTGAGTCTTGATTTGTTTATGAATAATAATAGGGATATTTTTGAATGGGGAGAGTATTTGCCTTGACTGATGGTTGAAAGTTTTAAAAAAATGTGTGAATACTTGACATGCCTGGCTCACAGACATCACTCAGAAAATGAGATCTGCTGTTCTCATTGCCAGAGTGAGTCCAATGCTCACCTTGTCGAGCCACTAGGCAAAATTTCCAGGCAGAGTAGGCCTGCTGGTGCCCCCAAAGGGCTTGCCCTCTAGTCTCTCTGCGCAGACCTGGAACCAGGGCTTGCCAAAGCAACACATGTCTATGGTACTTGAATATCCATTTGCACATTGATAAACTGGAGTTCATAGAGTGTATTTGACTTGCCCGTCTTGGACAGTCGCCTGAGAACTGATTTTCTGACACCGGAGCTGGTGCCTTTTCCACTGCTCTGTGCTGCTTTAGACTTACACTCAGCACCTTGCAGCACAAGACCTTGGCCACCAGAGAGAGTAGACAGGAGTGTGCACACAAATAGCTCAGTACAACCCATTATCTCTGGAGCAAATGCAAGCCCTTCTTGGGCTCAAGCTGTACTGCTGATGCTGCGCTACAAGTTATACAAAGTTCACTAAAAATAAAATAGGTGTGAGAGAAATTGTGATGAAATCTGATTCAGAAAGCAAAAATCGCTACCCTCCTTCCACTGGGCCACTGGCTGATCCATTTTAGAGCTCCCTGTTCACCAGCTGTGATTGCTGCCTCTTTCCCTCACAGGGCTGCTCCTTCCTCTGTGTCTTTGGTTTCCCCGGGGAAAAGGCACCTGATGAGATCACGCATGCTGTGGAAAGTGCTGTGGATATATTTGACTTCTGCTCTCAGGTTCACAAAATCCAGTAAGTGCTGACCCTGATCCCATCTGCATGTCCCTGACTCTTTTGTGGAATATGAGGAGACAGGACAAAGGTTGGAAGGGAGCTATTCTTGACTGGATGCCCTTCTGCCTGCTTTCATTCTTCACCTAACATACAAGCAGAGTGGGCACACCCAGTCCTGACATAGTAGGGCAGGGGGTGGCAAAGGCAAGGTAGAGAAAGGGCACTCCTGAAAAGCCAACATGTGCCAGGTTTGCAAGAGAACCTCAATGGATTGCCTCTCTGTGCTTCTGGCTTACTTCCTGGTAGAGGTCAAACTCCCAACACCATGTTGGAGATCTGAGTTGATATTTAATAACTGGGAAATAAAATGAGTCCTTGGGTTGGAAATTTATATAATGATCTGGCCTCAAGATGATCCACTCACAGGAAAACTATTAAGAAGTTTCCCCATCCCCAGCCCTGGCTGCCCCTAAGCCCCATGCCCTCAGGTTCCCAGTGACCCTGACTTGCAGCTCTACTCTGGTCAGCTCTTAACAGGTCATCCCCTTGTCCTAAATATTTCCACTTGCTCAGTCCCTAGTCGTCTATACAGCCACATGTCCTTATGCATTAGCAAAGTTAGATTTTGATGCCACACACCTTATCTGAATTACAATGACTTTGTTATTTCTAGCAATAACAAAGAGAATTATATTGTTTACAAGTATTCCATTTGGGGTGATGAGAAGTTATTTCCAGGAAAATAACTCAGATGAATACTTTAAAATAGCAGAAAAGTGAACTGAGTTACCACTTCTAAAAACCTAGTTCTGTGTCTCAAACTGTCCCTCCTTCATACTTCCAGACAATGTACAATTGCCCTAAACTAAGTACAAAGGGAAGAGAGTAATTTATTGAAAATCCTTTCCTGCCCTCCCCACCCCATTCACAAGTTCACACCCTCCTGTTTTTTCTCTGTGATCATTGTTCTTATCTCTTTCCCCACAACTCTCTTCTTTCCCTGGTGCCAGTACTGTTTCCATCGGCGTGACCAGCGGGATTGTCTTCTGTGGGATCGTCGGACACTCTGTGAGGCATGAGTACACAGGTGTGCTGAACTAGCTTAACTCTGTCATTTTCCCCCAGCAAACACCATGCCTTATCACTGGGGTTTGTGAGAGAAAGGACAAAAATAAGTGAGACATGGGCCTTGCCCTCGGCAAGCTCATGGTCTTCCAGATAGAACCAAGCTGTATAGATTTGCCCATTGACAGCTCGATACTTGCACAGTGCACATTCCGGGGCTAGGCATAAGAAATACGTAGTCGAGATAGCAGTGGGAAGCTATTATCTTGTGGAATGAGGGGCCTTTATGAATAATTTCCTGTTAACATTACACAGTTACTACCCTTAACTTGTGGAATAGATAAGGACTGCTTCTTAAAAATGATAAACATTGGCCTTACTGATAAATAATACTAATCTCAAGAGAGTATAGTAAGTAGGTATTATCTCAAGATTTTACCAGTCTTACTATTATTTCCCACTTCAATCCTATTTTGGTTTTAGATGTTCAGAAATAATACATCTAACATACTGAAATCATTATGTCTGAAATGATAGAATATTTGGGATTGTCTTCAAACTGATACAAGGTGGAGAGTGGATGGGAGTGAGGCTGGGACAGGACTGGCTGTGGGTTAATAGCTTTGAGACTGGGTGATGGGTATATGAAGATTCACAATACTATGTTTCATTGTAGGGTCAAATTTCTCCATAATAAATAGTATTTAAGTTTATATTAAAGTGCATAATTAAATACTTAATTAGTAGTAATATTAACTGAGGGCTTCCCAGTAGCCAGGCTCTGTTCAAAGTGGTGTATATGTGTTAATACATTAATTTTCAAAAACTGCTCTCTGAGATACGTATTGTTATCTGCATTTTACAAATTAGGAAACTAGAGCATGGAAGAATTAAAGTAATTTGGTAGCGTTGTAGTTAGAGGTAGAGCTGGGGTTCAAACCTTCATAGCTTGGCTTCAGAGTCTGTGCACTACACCTTAAAATGTCCCCTAAATCAGTACACTCTTAAGGCATTGCTAAATGAAGATGATTCATTTTGAAAATGAAATGACATGAAAAATTTCATGACCAGAAACATACAGATGCAATTTTTATGCCTCATTTGGAGGTCAGTGTCCCAGGCCCAAGCTTGTGCTTGTCTGTCTGGTAGCAGAAGACCAACTATACCTCATCTGAGAGCCTCAGGCCTATGGTGACTCTACTAACAGAACCCTTTCCATTGAAGGGCCATTCTATCTCTGAGCAGCCCATCCCCATGGCCTCCCAGCTGGGGTAGAAACTTTGCAAATAGCTCATTGAGTCAACTGCCTGAATATTTTTTTTAATAGCTATTGGTTGAATATGGGTAGTTGAAGGTGAGAGCTCTGTGTCATTCATGAGAGGCAAAGGGGGTAAAGGGTAAAATGCCACTTAGGGACAGCATGTCTCAGATTACATTTAATTCAGTGGCTGTTTCTCTCTGCTCTTTGCCTTTCTCCTTCCTGTTACAGTCATTGGTCAAAAAGTCAACATGGCTGCCAGGATGATGATGTACTACCCAGGAATTGTGACCTGTGACTCCGTCACCTATAATGGCAGCAACCTACCGGCCTACTTTTTCAAAGAGCTTCCAAAGAAAGTCATGAAAGGTGTTGCAGATTCTGGACCAGTCTATCAGTGTCTGGGCCTTAATGAGAATGTGTGAGTGTGGGGCACTGATTTTGCAGTATTTTTTAGTATGAGTAAAGGAGGGGGAGAATTATGATAGCAAAACAATCACCCATTTCACAATCTAGACCAGTTTATGAAATTGAAGTGCAGACCAAGGGCCAGACTTCAAAATTCTTCCTCTTTCTCCATCCTATTGACATGATAGCATGGTGGAAGACCCCATTTTACCCTCAATTCTGAGAATCTGAGGGTGATTCTTTGTGCAAACAGAACAGAGAACCCCCCTGAGTATGTTTTTTAGACCCAGGTGGCCCCAGTGATCAGCCATTAAGTATTTACTGATTATATCAACTGTGTGCCAGCATTGATAGGACTAATAGAGTAAAAGATATTGTTCCTCCTCTAGGACTTTAGTAAAGTATTTTACCCCAAAGCCCAACTTAAACATACAAGTGTCACTTTAGGGCTTAAAATCATTCCAGTGGCTCCAGTCATTTCATGATGATGTTCCAAATCCTTGCAATGACATACAAGGTAATCACCTGCCTTTTCAATCTCACCTCCTGTGCCCCCTCCTCTGGGGTGTCTAAGTAGGTTGTTTTCCCTATCACCCACCTCATCCCCAATATACTGGGAAAACCACCCATAGTCAATTTTTGAAGTCCAGCTCAGGGTCTGTTCCTCTATGAGGATGGTTCTGGAACAACCCAATCCTAGTTTAGCCAGTTCAGCTCTTTCCTCGTCATGTAACACTATAGCTCATGCATGTATTAGAGCCCTCATCACACTCATCACAACTACTGACTTGGTAGGCTTTTCACTTGCTACTTTGTGAGCTCCTTGAGGATTGTGATTATTTCTTGTCCATTCTTATATCCCCAGAGCTTGGCGCATAGTAAGCACTCAATAATAATGAGTAAATGAATGAATAGCAGGAAAGTGGAAAGGTATTATTCTTTACATTAGCAAGCTAGAGCTAGGTCTTAAAGGGTCAGATAATATTAATAGAATCAAGACCACAGTTGGTTCAAGGAATCTTTATTATTCATCTTTGTATTCCCAGGGCTCATCACTTGGCATGCATAGACCATCAATAAAATGCTGTTTGAATAAGTGAATGAATAGTAATAATATTTGTGAGCCCTTGTTAAATATTAGGCACTTTATCTCAAAATATATAATTTATTCTTAATATCAATTATGTGAAGTGGAAACTATTATTACCACCTTTTTATAAATTTCAAAACTGATATTTGAAGATGTTAAATGACTTGTTCATGATCATAAATCGAGCAAACAATGGAGACAGATTCAAATGCCACAATAATGCTGCATTATCTCACAGATATATGGGGTTCCATTGATCTTGGCTGGATTTGGCTGATATTGCCTAGATTCGTTCACATGCCCCAGGTTTCGACAGATTGTTGGCTGATCCAGGAAGACCCCAGGTGGGATAGCTGAGCATTTAGGTTGACATAACTGGGACAATTTGACTCTAGGTATCTCATCCTTCATCAGGCATACTGTCATGGTAATATCAGAAAAGCAACGCACAAGCGTTTTTCAAGCCTTTGTGTCATGTTTGCTAACATCTCATTGGCCAAAGCATTCACACAGCTGAGTCCAGAGTGGGAGGGCATTGCAGGTTGCATAGCAAAAGACATAGATACAAGTGGGAATGAAGAAGTGTAGTCATTAATGCAGTCAATCTGCAACAGATTCTCAGGACTGTTTTATCCCAACCTTCTCTCCTCATAGTTTTCCTATGCCATCTCCGCAAATGAGACTCTAGGAACACACACACAAATATGAATAGGGCCTGGTTCCCCTGCCCTGACAGCTGACAGTCTAATACAAAAATTAACTGTATATTACATGGGAGATTTGGGTATGTGCTATACCAGAGGCGTAACAGGTAGTACAATAGTACAGACAAGGAAATTTGACTAAAAAGGCTCAGGTTACTTCAAGTGATAATAGGCATTACGGCAAGCATATGCTCCCTGGCCTAGTCACCACTAGGCATGGGATCTTGGGCAAAATAAACTCTCTGTACCTCAATTTCCTCATTTGTAAAAGAGACATAATAATAGTACCTTCTTAAAAGGTTTTTGTCAGGAGTAAAGGAAATGATACATGTAAAGTACTTGCAACTGTGCCAGGAACATAGTATATGGTCAGCAAAGGTGAGCTATGATGGTTTGAGCAATTGGTGAAATCTTCCCAGGTTGTGAGACAATATACCACATCCATGTCAACTGGGTCCCTTGTTGAGTGGACCCTAGAAAGGAGTCAGTTCTATCAATGCAGACTCAACAAGCATTTATTGAACAATGCACCAGGCACTGTGGAGAAGGCTGCTGCATGAGTTGTTTGGACTCTCTATTACCAGGTAACTTCTCCTTTCCCTTTTTCTTGGCATCTGCAACACTTTAGTAAGAGGTAGAACCTTATTAGAGATCGAAAGGAGGCTTTCTGGGAACTAAGAATCAGTTGCTTGCTCTCAGTGTTTCCCCGTTTGATTCTAACATCTCTTATTTCTCTTCAGCATGTTTGGTATGGCATACCTCATCTGCAACAGAAATGAGGATTCCCCTTTGCTGGGTAGGTAGTAGGCCTGGATTTTTAAACTTCTATGTTGAACTATAACAAACTATACAGAAAAGTACACTAATGATAAGTCTGCAGCTTCATGAGTTATCAAAAATGAAAGGATGATCACCGTCTAGACCAAGAAATATAAAAATAGCGGTACCTGGGGAACCCTCACATGCTTTATCTCTCTCCCTTTGCCCAAAGATTTCTAACACCCTAGATTTCTTAGGCCTGTTTTTAAAATCCATATAGATAAAATATCACATTGTATAATTATATATACCTTCTGTTAATCAACATTGTGTTATGAAATTCCTCCGTGTTTTTAGGTGTAGCTGTAATTCATTTTTTTTCTTTGCTGTAGTATTCCATTTTAGAGATAAACAACAATTTATTTATTCAAATGTTGTCATACAACATTTGTGTTGTTTTCAGTTTTTGTTCTTATGAATAATGCTGCCATAAAGGTTCTTGTACAAGTCTTTTGGTGAGCACCTATGCATTTCTTTTGATTATATACATATATGGCAGTGAAACTGTTAGATCAAAGGGTACAATTTTGGGAGATGATGCCAAATGATTTTCCAAAATGGTTGTATTTATTGATATTTTGACCATGTTATGAGAGTTCCAGCTGCTCCTCATCCTTACCAGTGACTTAGTTTTATGGTCTTCATTATTTTAACAATTCTGTTGGGCCTATGGTGGTATCTCACTGCGGTTTCTATTTGTATTTTCCCTGATGTGGTCGAGTTCCTTTTTCATATGTTTATTTGCCACTTGGATATTATATTTTATAAAGTGTCTGTACTCAGCTTTTGCCTTTTTTTCAATTGATTTGTATTTTTATTATGGATCTGTTAGAATTATTTAATGTGTTCTGGAAATGGGACCATTGTAATTTGTTTTTACTGTATATAACTTTCCCATTCTGAACTTGCTTATTTACTCTATAAATGATGTATTTAGAAAACAAAATTATTTTTCATTTATTTATTTTTAATTGTTAAATTTATTGGGGTGCCATTTGTTAGTAAAAATTACATAGGTTCCAGGTGTATGGTTCTACAATGCATCGTCTATGTGTTGCATTATGTGTTCACCACCCAAAGTCAGTTCTCTTTCCATCACCATGTATTTGACTCCCCCTCCCTCCTCTCGTATCACCCTCCTCCTTTTTCCACCCCATCCCACCTTGCCCTCAGGTAACCACTAAACTATTGACTGCATCCATGAGTTTTTGTTTCTTTGTTGCTTTTTATATTCCACATATGAGAGAAGTCGTATGGTTCTTGGTTTTTTCTGTCTGGCTTATTTCTCTTAACATGATGATCTCAAGGTCTATCCATTTTGTCACAAATGACAATATTTCATTTTTCTCTTATGGCTAAGTAATAATCTTTCTGAGTAAATGTGTATATGTACCACAGCTTCTTTATCCAGTCATCTATCAAAGGGCACTCTGGTTGTTTCCATGCCTTGGCCACCGTGAATAGCGCTGTGATGAACATTGGGGAACATGTCTTTGCAGGCTAAGGTTTTCAAATTTGGGGGGTAGATACCCAGAAGGGGGATTGCTGGGTCATATGGTAACTCCATTCCCAGCACTGTCCTCCATGGCAGTTGTACCAGTTTGCATTCCCACCAGCAGTGTGTGAGAGTGTTTTTTCTCCACACTCCCCCCATCACGTCTTATTCCTTATGTTGTTGATAATAGCCATTCTAACAGGTGTGAGGTGGTATCTCATTGTGATTTTGATTTGCATTTCCCTAATAGCTAGTGAAGTTGAGCATTTTTCATATATCTGTTGGCTATTTGTATGTCTTCATGGGAGAAGTGTATGTTCAGGTCCTCTGCCCACTTTTTAATTGGGTTGTGTTTTTTTTGTTTTTGTTGTTGAGTTGTACAAGTTCTTTATATATTTTACATATTAGTCCCTTATCAGATGTGTTGTTTGTAAATATTTTCTCCCATTCAATTGGTTATTTCTTTGCTTTGTTGATGGTTTCTTTAGCTGTGCCGAAGCTTTTTAGTTTGATATAGTCCCATTTATTTATTTTTGCTTTTACTTCCCTTGCCTTTGAGGTCAGGTTCATGAAATCCTCCTTGAGCCCAAGGTTTATAAATTTAGTACCAATGTTTTCTTCGATACAGTTTATTGTTTTCGGTCTTATGTGGAGGCCTTTAATCCATTTTGAATTAATTTTAGTATATGGTGACAGTTCACAGCTCAGATTCATTCTTTTACCTATGGTTGTCCAATTTTCCCAGCACCATATACTGAAAAAGCTTTATTTTCCCCATTGTACCCCCATTTTTTTACTCTTTTATCAAAAATTATTTGTTCACTTATTTGTGGATTTATTTCTGGGTTTTCAATTCTATTCCATAGGTCTGTGTGTCTGTTTTTCTGCCAAAACCAAGCTGTTTTGATTATTGAAGCTTTGTAATATAAATTGAAATTGGGGAGTGTGATACCTCCAGCCTTATTCTTTTTATGTAGCATTGCTTTGGCAATTTAAGGTCTTTTGTGGTTTCATCCAAATTTGATAATTTTTTAAACCACTTTTGTGAAAGTATGTTTGTTGAACTTTAATGAGAATTGCATTAAATCTGTATATTGCTGCGGGTAATATGGCCGTTTTAACTATGTTAAGTCTTCTTATCCATGAATATGGAATATTTTTCTATTTCTTTGTGTCCTCTTCAATTTCTTTCTAAAGTGTTTTATAGTTTTCCACGTGTAAGTCCTTTACGTTCTTTTTAAAATTAATTCCTAGGTATTTTATTCTTTTTATTGTGATCACAAAAGGTATTGATTTTCTTATTTTCTTTTCTGAAGATTCCTTGTTTGTATATAGAAATGCAATTGATTTTCATATGTTGATTTTGTATTCTGCAATTTTACTGTATTTGTTTATTGTTTCTAATAGTTTTCTGGTGGAGTCTTTGAAATTTTCCATATAAATTAGGATCATGTCATCTACAAATAGTGACAGTTTGACTTCTTCTCTCCCAATGTGTATATCTTTTATTCCTTTCTCTTACCTGATTGCTCTGGCTAGAATTTCTAGTACTATATTGAATAGCAGGGGCAACAGGGGTCATCCCTGTATTTTTCCTGATTTTAAGGGAATTTGCCTTAGCTTTTCCCCATTCAGTATGATATTAGCTGAGGGTTTGTCATGTATGGCCTTTATTATGTTGAGGTACTTTCCTTCTATACCCATTTTATTCAGTGTTTTGATCATAAATGAATATCTTGTCAAATGCAATTGGTATGACCATATGGTTTTTATCTTTTAGTTTGTTTACATGGTGTATCACATTGATTGATTTGCATATGTTGAACCATCTTTGTGATCCTGGGATGAATCCCATTTGATCATGGTTTATAATCTTTTTGATGCATTGTAGTATTCTATTTGCTAATATTTTGTTTAAGATTTTTGCATCTGTGTTCATCAGAGATATTGGTCTATAGTTTTCTTTTTTTGTGTTGTCCTTACTAGGCTTTGGTATTAGGGTAATGTTGGCCTCATTGAGTTGGTTGGAAAGTATTGCCTCATCTTCAAGTTTTTGGAAGAGTCTGAGGAGGATATGCATTAATTCTTCTTTGAATGCTTGTTAAACTTATTGGTGAGACTGTCTGGTCTGGGGCTTTTGCTTTTGGGGAGGTTTGGATGACTCTTTCGATTTCTTTACTATTAATTGGTCTATTTATGTTATCTAGTTCTTCTTGATTCAGTCTAGGTAGACTATATGTTTCTAGAAACTTGTCCATTTCTTCTAGGTTGTTAAATTTGGTGGCATAAAACCCTTCATAATATTTTCTTGTGATTTTTTTGTATTTCTGTGGTATCAGTCATAATTTCTCCCCTTTCATTTCTAATTTGGTTATTTGTGTCCTTTCTTTTTGTCCGTTGGTTAGCCTAGGCAGGGGTTTGTGAATTTTATTGAGTTTTTCAAAGAACCAGCTCTTTTTTTGCATTAATTTTTCCTATAATCTTTCTGTTCTCCATTTAATTTAGCTCTGCTCTAGTTTTTATTATTTCTTTCATTCTGCTGACTCTAGTTTTTCTGTTCTTCTTTTCCTAGTTCTTTAAGATGGGTTGTTAAGATGTTTACTTGTAATTTTTCTTGTTTCTATTCTTTTACTGCTTTTGCTGCACCCCAATAATTTTGATACATTATCTTTTCATTGTCATTAGTTTCTATGTATTTTAATCTCTTCTTCTATTTCCTCTTTGATCCAGTTACTTTAAAAATATATGTTTAATCTCCATATATTAATATATATGATTTTTTTTCTGTTTTCTTTTTGCAGTAGATCTCCAATTTCAAAACTTTGTGGTCTTATGTATACTTGAAATGGATTCAATCTTCTTGAATTTGCTGGGGCTAATTTTGTGTCCCAGCATGTGTTCTATCCTTGAAAATGTTCCATGTGCACTAGAAAAGAATGTATAGTCTTTGTTGTTGAATGAAGTGTCCTGTAAATGCCAATTATGTTCAATTGCTGTAAGGTATCATTTAAAGCTTATATTTTCTTATTTATTTTCTGTTTGGATTATCTGTCCATGGCTGTTAAGGGGTGTTTATGTTTTCTACTATAATTGTGGTTTTGTCAGTTTCTCCTTTCAGATCTGTTAGTAGTTGTTTTGTAAATTTGGTGTCATAACTTCTTATTGTTGTATTGTTCCTTTTATTACTATGAAATGTCCATCTTTGTCTCTTGTTACCTTTTTTATCCTGAAGTCTCTTTTATCAGGTATCAGTATGGCAACTCCTGCTTTTCTCTGGATGCCATTCGCTTGGAGTATTGTTTTCCATCCTTTCACTCTGAGTCTGTGTTTGTGCATATGGCTGAGGTGTGTCTCTTGGAGATAGCATATAGATGGGTTTTGTTTTTTATTCTAATCTGCTACTCTGTGCCTTTTTATTGGTGAGTTCAGTCCATTTACATTTAGGGTGATGACTGATATATGAGGATTTCCTATGGCTATTACTTCTTCCCTTTATTTATTTATTTATTTATTTATTTACTTACTTACTTATTTATGTTGTCCCAACTTTTCCACATTTATTTTGATTTCTTTGTTTCAGGTCAAATAGTCTTCTTCAGTATTTCATGAAGTGCCAGCCTTGTGCTGGTAAATTCCCTCAGCTTCTGCATGTCTGATAAGGTCTTTATTCCTCCTTCATATCTAAAAGATAATTTTGTTGGATAATTTATTGTTGACTGGAAGTTTCTCTCTTTTAATATTTTAATTATTTAATTCCACTTCCTTCTGTTTTGTAGAGTTTCTGCTGAGAAGTCTGATGATAGCCTGATGGGCTTTCCTTTAAAGGTTATAGATTTTTTCCCCAGCTGCCTCGAAAATTGTCTTTGTTTTTGATTTTTGACAACTTCAGTATAATGTGCCTTGGAGAAGATCTGCTGGGGTCCAGGTAGCTAGAGGACCTATTTTTTTCTTGAATTTGGGGTTCCAGATCTTTCCATAGGTTTGGAGAGTTCTCATCTACTATTTGTTTAAATTAAACTAAGCTCTCTGTAGAGTTTTGTTCTTCCCCTTCTGCTACTCCTATTATTCTAATATTGCTTTTTCTAATGAAGTCAGATAGTTCTTGTGGAGTTCTTTCAGTTCTTTTGATTCTGAATTTCCTATTTTCTTTCTGTGTTGTTTTCATGTTCCAATCTTTGATATCACTAGTTCTTTCTTCCATTTAGTTGGCCCTGTTTCCTATGATAGTTAGTTCATTTCTTAGTTCTTTTATGCATTGTTTATCTCTTGAATTTCTATTTGATTCTTCTTTATATTTTCAATTTCTTTATCAAAATGTTCCTTTTGTTCACAGATTTCCTTTTTGAGATCATTCACCTGAGCCAGGGTGCTCTGCCAATATTGTTTCAGTTCACTGAAAGTTTTCAGAACTGCAGTCTTATAGTCTCTGTCACTTAGATCATATATTTCCAGATCTGTAAGTTCCTTTTCTGGAGATTTTTCATTTTCTTTCTGAGAAGCTTTCAATACTAAGATACTCATTGTATTTGATTTGTTTCTTTTTCTGAGCATGAGAGCTTTTCCTGTGACAGATATAGAGAGGTCTTTCTTCCTTCCTTCTTTCCTTCCTTCCTTCCTTCCTTCCTTTCTTTCTTTTCCTAGTTGTTACTGCTATAGTGTCTTCCAATAGTTTTCTCTTGATTATTTGAACTTCTCTGGAAGCTTCCCTGCAAGGTGGGCTCTCCTTTTCTTTTTTAAAATTTATTTTTAGTCTTAGACTTATTGGGGTGACATCTGTTAACAAGGATTACATAGGTTTCAGGCATATAATTCTATAGTGCATTGTCAACTTGTTGTATAATAAGTTCACTACCTAATGTGACTTCTCTTTCCATCACCATATATTTAGCTTCCCCTCTCTCCTCTCCCACCCCCTCCCCATTCTCCCCTCTCCTCCCCACTTGTCCCCAAATAAACATTAAACTATTGATTGTGTCCATGGGTTATTTGTTTGTTTGTTCATTTTTTTTTTGTTGCTTTCAGTTTTATATTCCGCATATGAGCGAAGTCATACAGTTTGGGCTCTCCTTCTTTTGATCCAGTTGTCTTGGTCTTGATGTGCCTCCTTTTTTAGAAAATGTAGTGGGCGGTGGTATGCTATGCCTCTGAGATCAGTGCAGGGAAAAGCTGCTATGCCTATGTTTTGGAGTTTTCCTGACTGGTTTCCAGCTGGCTGTAGTGCAGACACAAGTGTAATTGGGTTGAGGGGAAGGCAGGGTGAGCTTTGAGAGACAGTTATGGGAAGCAGCCAGGCTCAGTGTCTCTAATTCTGGCTGGGTTTGGGGGTGGTGAGGCTGCTTTGTTTCCTGTGGTAGCTCCCCTTGTTGCTGTTCCTCATGGAAGCCTGAGGGGTGGGGTGAGGCAACGGTGCAGGGAAAGCCAGGAGTGGGCTGTGATTACATTGGTCGGGGGCCAAGTGCTTGCTGCCTCCTCAGCCTTTATTCCTTCTCCTGAGCCTGCATTTCACCAGGACCGTGTTTCAGTGTTTCAGCATTTCCACAGCAGCTGCTCTCAGTTTCAAACTCACCCAGAGCCAACCTGTGATCACCACACAATGTTGCACCTGGGGGCCCTATTCTCACCTAAGGTAGTTCAGATGCTTTGTTCAGCCACTAACCCATCCAGGGTGTAGCACTCTAGCTGGGTCCCTAGCACGCTGCTGCTTGGTCCAACTTGCCCACGATCTCACAGGGTTTCATTTACTCTCACCTCTGCTCTTGTCACCACTTGGCCCCTCAACCCAGCTGAGATCCTATTGCTTCTTGGACAGTGTCCTCTGTCTCCCCACTAGTTTCCTCCATCAGCTCCTGGTTGGGTCTCAGGTCGCATTCTGCAGCTGTGTCTTGGCTCTTTTCTGCTCCCCACCTCCTTTCCTGTTGCACCCCCTTCTCTGACCTTCAGGTGTTTTCTTGTGATGCATGGATCTCTCGGCTGAAACTGTACCACTCAGGGTTTCCTGTGTTGGATCCTGGTTGTTCAATTGTATTTTCTAGGAGAGGTTTTAGGGATCCCCTCTCTTATTGCCATCTTGCAAGGTCTCTTCTCCCAAAATTTTTTATTTTAATTAATCCAATTTATCAATATTTTCATTTATAGTTAGTGCTTTTGTATATTGTTTAAGACATCTTTCCTCACCCCAAAGTCATGAAGATATTTTTCTAGGTTCTCTTCCAGTAGTTTTGTTTTACCTTTTACATCTAGATCTCTGATCTGTCTGGCAGTGATGTTTTTGTGAGTTTTGGTGATAGGTTCCCTACCATAAGAAAGCTAACTTGGAACTAGACAGTAAAGCAGATATACAATGAGGTAGGGTCACACCACTGAGGGAAAAGACAGCCATGAAGATTGGCCTGTGGATTCTGAAGGCAGCCATTTTCAATAACACTTTCACTTGCCTTCTGTTAGACCTGAACATCATGAAAAGTATCATATAAATTAAATCCTGGTCATGACTGTGTTAGGGCAATTAAGAGGAGGCTCTGTCCTACTCTTTGTGGGAAATGTTAAGACAGAATCTTCATGTCAGTGGAGCCTGAAAGAAGGCAACATTTCCAGAACTGCAAAAAGCCTTGGGCCAGCAGCAGTGCCTCAACTGCCATACATTCAGGTGGTTTTCAGATTCTGCAAGCAAATCACTTCTTATAGCTTCAGATCTCCAAACTCCTGAAGGCTAGAGAGGAGAAGAAGTGCCCACTCTTACCCTCCTCTGAGACTTTATCTTCCATCTTATGATATGCTTGTTGTGATAATGATTGTCATAACTATTAATAGAAGTTCTAATCCCCTTTCTACAAGATTGTGGACTCAATGCAACTGTCCTATTAGAACACAGTGGTACAATATGCATTTCTAACTCTGGTCTAATTGTCTTTTGTCCTCATTCCATCAGTGCAAGGTAAATATCAGGCCAACATGTCTTTCTTTAAAGCTACAACCAAAAACAGACCATCAGAAGTTAGGAGTATGGGAAATGCCCTTCTTTTACAAGAGTTCCTGCAAATGAAATTGTATATGCTAACTAATAACACAGATGACAACACAACTATAATGAAAAAAAAAAGTGGTTTTGGGGAGTCAAAAACGCATACAACAATCCCAGATATTAGAGCCTTATTTAGGTAGAAACAAGGTATGTGCACTTCATGTCAAGTTGACTTAACCTGATTTCAGAATTCAGCTCAAAAGACAATCCATGAGGTCTTACCTATGCCTGTTCTATATGAACAGACCATAGAGAGCTACAAGATTCTGCTGGGCAACCTTCTGGGCCCCATCTTCTGAATTCCAATGTGAGTCTCAGGCCAAAGAAGAACACATCTCACAAGATTCAAGTTCAAATGCACTTTCAGAAGGGAATGTTTCACCCAAAAGAAGCAATAAAGTCTGCAGAGTAGTTCTCACTAAACCATAATCTGGAAATTTACATTACCAAGTAAATACTTAGCTTCTTTGTATAAAATATCTAAACTTAGAGTAAAGGTCTTCATTTTCATTAGACATTAGCTAACACCTGGGTGTATATTTAGTCGGTTGACAGAGAACAAGATGGGCCCTCCACAGTGATCTATCCAAAAAAGGAGGAAGAATAGGCCCCAAATGAGTCTCTAGCTCTTTTGACAGAAATTGCTCCCTTGAAATTGCAGTTCTGACCATTCCTTCCTGTCCACCCAGGTTTCAAAAACTGTGGGCTGAATTTCAGACTTTAGTCAGGGCATCCTGTTACATATATTTAAAAACACACAAGAAAAAGAGCTGTGACAGTGTTGCAACCCAAGGTGACTTTTATTTTCTTCTTTTCTATTTCTGAGTTTTCTGTATTTTCTACAGCGAGCAACTATTGAATTTATAATTAAAAAATTGCAATTTATTTTTACTAAAAATTTAGGTTGTTCTCATGATAGGAGTAATCTATACATGATTTTAAAAAAGTAAATTGAATTTTCTTATCACTGATAATGTTTCTAGTAGCCTTGAGATAAATATAATTTCTCATTTTCTTCACAGAATTGGAAATAAAATATGCTACCCGTAATTATCTAATATAGGAACTCTAACTATAATAAATTTATTTTCTAGTGTAATAATCTATAGGTTTCTTCTACTATGTCATAGGGAAAAAAAGGAAAGGAAAATGAATTAGAGACAGGTAGCCCTGGTTTAATTCCTGGTTGTGTAATCTAAGCAAATCTTAGTTTCTGCCCTAAAATTAAATGGACATTATAATGAGCATTGTAGGAATACTTTCCTACACAGCTTGTGGGAATCAAATAAAACTGAAAAACCACATTGTTAACCAGAAAACTCTAGTGAGAGATTAAACAGATTTTCAAGTGCACACAGGAACTCAAGAAAGTTCATGAGCAATGCAATGGAAATTCCAAAGGTCTTCTTAGATGTGGTATCACTATGTTTTTTTACATCTCTAGACTATTTCATGTTGATTGGGTTTGCTCCTTTTTAAAAAATAAAAATTACAGGACGTGATAAGGAGATCAAATACTTCATGTGCATTATGAAGGAATTTCTGGCATCCAACTGCAGCCGAGTCCTCATGTACGAAGGATTGGCGGGATGTGGAAAAAGCCGGATACTTATGGAAATTGAGTACTTGGCCCAAGATGAGAACCACAGGTGAATGTCTTGCAATGACCATTTCTTGTGAACCCAGAGAATCCTGATGTCCTTAAGAGTTTCATCAATTTTAATACTCCTCTCCTTTATATAATTTGCCTTATGTAAACTACCCACAATTTATCTATTATTGGGTGCCATGTACCCTTGTGCTAAATAAATAACTAATGATGAAAATATTGCACCAAGAAAATGAGAACGGCTGACTCCTGGAGATCCTGATTTAATGCCAGGCGGGGCTTGGATATCAATATTTTAAAGCTTCCTAAGTAACCCCAATGTGTAGATAGGTTGAGAACAACTGGCACAGAAATTGAGACCAAAGCCAGATTGGGTCTGCAGAACAAACACGTAAATTTATCCAGCTATTAATAGCTGTCAGAGAATCATTGGCTCAAACCAATCAGCCCTGTGAGTGTGGGTAGAGACTGATAGGCCTCTGGAATTTCCTTTGGAAGGCAGAGTTAACATACTTACTGTTAGGAACGCTGAGAGGAAGGTGCTCGAGGCGAGTCAGGGTTTAACAACATTTTATTCAGAGCATCTGGGTGCATATGGGCTGAGATCTATTGTAGCAAGGGTTTTATAGGGAGGGAAGGAGGGAGTTTCTGAAGAAGAGCTACCACTGCGCTGGCCAAATCATCACATAGGCTGAGTGGCATGTATGCTTTTATCTCAGCAGGTCCCGCTGTTCCCAGAAAGATGTTACTTTCCTCTGGAGTCCCTGAAGTGTCCAGGTTCCCAGGGGTGGGAGGTGGGGCTTAGCCAGCTTTCAGACCTTATACTTACCTCATGCTGCTTGTCTATTTTCATACAATGAATGTCGTGAAGGCTTTCTTTGGGACTACCTATTTAGCACCCTCACAGTGTGTCGGTTGGCACACTACTTAGTAACAGTGACAGTGACCCAGATGGTGATGATGGTATCTCACATACTTTCACCACCTAACCTAAAGGATTTGAGGGGAAAGTGCTTATTAACCTTACAGTATTTTTAGGTGTATTTCTACTCATTTTTAATGTCAGGCCTGAGAAAGTTCCGTTCTAAAATATCTTTAACATTGCTAAGGAGATAATGTATAACAACCAGAAGACATTCATTTATTCATTTATTCATCACTTAGGGAGTAGCTACTATGTTCCAGGAACTAGTAAATGCTGCAGTAGTTTGCTAGAGCTGTTGTAACAAAGTACCACAAACTGGTTGGCTTAATCAACAGAAATTTATTCTTTCTGAGTACTGGAGGCTAGAGGTGCAAGATCGAGGTGTCACCAGCGTTGGTTCCTTCTGAGGACTGTAAGGGACTATCTGTTCCATGCTTTTCCAACTAGCTTCTGGTGGTTTTCTGGCCATTGTTGGGGGTTTTTTTTAGAAAGTGTAACCTTTATTATTTTCAACAAATATATTTCAAAACTCTCTTCTTATTCTTGACTTTCTTTATAAACAGGACTATTGCTATTGCATTGACTAAGATCAGCTTCCATCAAAATTTTCATACCATTCAGATACTCATGGCCAATGTACTAGGTCTGGATTCTTGTAAACACTACAAAGAACGACAGACCAACCTTCAAAATAAAGTCAAGACATTGTTGGAGGAAAAGTTCTACTGTATTCTTAATGATATTTTCCATGTCCAGGTAACTACCTGGTATTACACTTCTGCAAGAAATAATGATGGGGAAAGTGTAGCAACTCCTCCCTGATGTTTTATGACTTAGCATTTCTTTGGCCTTTATTATCATTTTCTTTTCTCACCTGGAGAATCTGGGTGTTGAGGAAATGGGTCCCAATATTTGAATGAACATCCACCTCTCTAAGACATTGGAGGTATATAGAAATACCATACTCAAGAAAATCCAAATGCCCCCTACTGATTCACCTTTCCATCATAGCTATACATTGCTAGTTAGTCTGAGACATAAAGTCACTCTGCTCCCACAGATGACTGCCACTGTAAAGACAGAGTGTGCCCTGTTCTTTTCTGTATCTCATAGGTTCAATGACATAGGGTATTAAAACTGGAAAGGATGTTATGGATTATCTAACACATGAAAATTTTAAGGCACAGAACAGTAAAGTGATTTGCTCAGAGACACACAGCTAGTAGTACCCTTTGGTATCTTCCCATACTCAATATTTTCATTATTCATTACACAGTTCCCTATTTCACGAGAGGTTTCCACCATGAGCACCTTGAGAAAGCAAAAGCAGTTGAAAGCATTGTTTATGAAGATCTTGAAGCAAGTAAGAATGTCTGTGGGTCAAGTAATGGGGGGAGAAAAACTGGGCCACTCACCACAAAGGTAGGTGGATTGAGGGGTTCAGACTCACCTGGTAAGAGGCTTTGAAGTATATGAAAGCTTTTATCCTAAAGTGTTTTATTCTCCTCCATCCTTCGGAACCTTGAGCTAAGAGTCTGTTCAGAATGTAGCCATACTTAAATGGAGTCCCTTAAGCTCACTCTTAGGAGTTTGGCCTCTCCTTAAAACCAGCCCTTTTTGTTTCTTCATCTGTATGCAGTGCAGTGTATCTGGTGGTTATGTATGTAGGCTCTGTAGTTAGACCACCAAGGTTGGACCCCTCAGGCCTGTCACTTGCTACTGGGTACCCTTGACTTACCCTGTTTTATCATCTATAACATGGGGAAATAATAATACCTAGTTCACAGGGTTGAGACATTTAAATGCCTAGGTTATATATAAAACATTTAGAACTGTGCCTCTTTCACCAGAAACACTCAACCAATGTCAGCTCTCTCTCTGAATAATCTCATGACTGTCCATGTATGTTGATGATCTCCAAATTTATACTCCAGTCCCCACGTCTCTTATAAGCACCAGAACCACATTTTCAAAACCTTCTATATATTCCACAGGGATGTTACAATTCCTACTCAGTTCCATATCTAATAGTAAATTTATTTTTACCCTACTGCAATGCCCATCCTTCCTCATTGTGATCCTGATCCTTGATTTAGTGAATGGCAAGATCATTCACACGTCACTTAAAGTTATCTTTGCTCCCTTCCTCACCAGTTGCCACATCTATGTGTCTACTCAGTTGGCAGGTCCTCCTATTTCTCCCTTGGGTGGTCTCTGGAATCCCCCTTCTTCTGTTTCCTGCTGCAGTTCAGTCTCTGTCTCCTTCTAGATCATTGTCATAGCTTTCCAGCCAATCTTTGTGTCTCATTCCCCTCCACTGCAATTCATCTTCCGTAGAACTGGCAGGGTATATGCAAAGTGCACCAACCTGCACTTTATACTCTCCAAATAATTTCTAATGCTAACGAGATGAACGCCAAAAGATTTTTTTTTAACCTGGAGAAATGCTACTCATCCTTCAATGTCACCTCTTTGTTGCAAACTCCCCAAATCACTAGGCATGACTGATTCCTTTCCCACTGTGCCTCTGTAACACTTCGAACATATTTCTGATTATATTTACCCCACTGTATTGCAATTTGTTACTACTTATCTGTGTGTCTTTCCTGCTCCGGAGGTGTGAGTTTCTTAAGGACAGGGAGCCTTTACTCATTTTTGTATCACTATTGACCAATGGAGTGTCTGGCACATAATAAATGACCAGTACAAGTTTGTGGCATTACATCAGGTTTATAGATCAAATATCCCCCTTCTTCACTCAGGCAAATAAACAAGGCAATATCAGTAGTTTCTGAATTTTAAGCTTCATACTGTTTACATCACAAGTATCCAAGAAGCTTCTTTAAAACTATGGGTCTATGAGTTTAACCCCTAAAGATTCAAAAGAGCTTGGTTTGGGCTTAGAAATCTGTTTAGCTGTTTGCTTTTGTTTCAAAACTTCTCAGTTGGTACTGATGCACAATCTGGTTTGGAAACTGCTACTAAAGCTGCACTTTAACTATAACCCATGACAACAATCTTTGGATCATTTACTATCTGTGTGACTTGGGCAATTTATTTAACCTCTCTCTGCCTAAATTTTCTCAATAAACAGATTCAATCGTATTCTCTCCTGTGAGTGTTATGAGGATTAAATGAGTATCACGGAGTGCTGGGAACACCATGAATGCAATAGAAAATTTGGCTTTTATTCACATTAGAGACAATCCAAATCAGTCTCTTCATTTGAAATGTGAAGAAACTGGGGCCAATGGTGGAATATTAACTTCATACTTTTTGTGTTTTTGCTTTACTCTCCTCAATTCAGATAATATACTAACAATACCATTAATTAAAATGTTCTCAGGGTCAGTAAAGAGCTAAATTTCTGGTAACAAAATGGGGCTGTCAGAGTAAGCTTATGTATATGTGATAAGGCAGGTTATAATACCTTCTAATGATTGTCTTTTGACATTTGAAATTTTAAGTAGCTTTTGCTCCTTTTGTTTATAAAAACATAGGGGAAAAGAATGAGTAACCTAATTTCAGAGGGAACCCAGAGAAGTGAGAGCAGTCTGGAGCAGTTAAGTGTGGGGCAGGTTTTCTCTGACTAGACACCTCACACAACAGAAATGCAGGGCCCGCTATGCAAGGGGCTGACACTAAAATGTAAGGAAACTGTATCCCCAGAGCCTACAACCTGACCCTAATAGATGACCAATAAATACTTAATGAGTGAGTAAATAATTCAGACTAGTTAGGGGAAGGTAGTCTACACAAGAAAAGGGACACGTTATCTGTTTTAGGTGTAACATACATCATATTTCAAGCTAGAACAGCATAACCTGCCAGCAGATGGTAGCTAGATTGGTTCCCTTCAGCACTGTATATCCAGCACATGGAGCAGTGCATGCTTAGTCAGTATGTGCTGAATACATGGTGGTTGGATAAATGTCAAGTAGATTGCCCCAGGAGACCTTTATCTCCTAGTAGGTTAAAATGATTTGTAGGAAATAGCAGCTGTTTTTATGTAACAGGTGCTTTTACTTGGCTACAACCCCTCTAGTCTACAAATTCACATTATCTTTACACAAAGATTTAACCAGGTAAGAGTTCATTGCAGCCAGCTCTGTCCAAAATGCCACAAATTCCAAGTTAGTGGAATCTAAATTAATACAAAGTTATTACAAAGGAAAGATTTAATTCAGCACCACAAAAACAATGGATACATGCATGCATATCCATGCACATGTATAAAAACCCAAAGTCCTACAGCATTTGTCTTTCTGTTTCTCTGCCTTGTCCAGACAGTGAAAGAAGAAAGGATTATTGTCATCATTGATGAGGGCCAGTTTGTCGATTCAGCCTCCTGGGCCTTTCTGGAGGAGCTTATCCGGACTGTTCCTATCTTCATCGTTATGTCTCTGTCTCCCCTCCTGAACTTGCCCTGTGCAGCTGCCAGCACCATAATGAAGAACCGAAACACCACCTACATCGCCCTCAGTGCCATGCAGCCTAAAGACATCTGCAACAAGGTCTGCCTAGACCTCAGTGTCAGGGGCATCCCCAAAGAGCTGGACTCGTGAGTAACCTGCTTCTATCCTGAGGTCTTGACATCTGCATTCATTGCCCAGGTGCAGACTTCATCAGATTCTTTAAGATGTGGCTTAAAATGTCTATTTCAATATTCTTGCTGGTTGGTCCTGCCTTCCAGAGGGGCCGTTCATCATGTTTGGTAGGAGGGATTCTGCTCATTGTTTCCTCGTTATGGTGGTTCCTGTTAGGCCTTTCAGACTTTGCTTAGTGACATCAGCTTCATTTCCTTCATGCTGGGTGTGCGTGTACTCTAATCAGTCTTCAGTCAGGATGTCGTCATGAGGCAAACTGGTAAACATGAAAGACCACAGGGAATAGGTAGAATCAAGCCTCTGCATCCATACAATGGAGCACTGCCCAGCAGGGAAAAAAACCCGAGATGGTTTTGTGATACAGAGGGATGACCAGGACACATTGTTGAGTGAAAAAACAAGGAGCAGCCTAGTGTGCAGAGTGTACAACATGCTGTCTTTTATTAAGGAAAGGGGTGAAATATGTGTGTATGCATTAGTGTAGAGTTTCTTAAAGAAACATGGAGGGGGTCCCTGGTGGTGCAGTGGCTAGGCTTCAGCACTCTCATCGCCACGGCCTGGGTTCAATTCCCAGCCAGGGAACCACCAAAAAAAAAAAAAACCAAAAAACAAACAAACAAAAAAAAACAAAGAAAGAAACATGGATAAGATAAACCAACAACTAATTTAAAGAAAGGGAAGCAAAACTGAGGATGTATCTTATAGTTTTGGCTTTGGAAAGATATCAAATGTTTTATACCATTTTTAAAAAAGTGAAAGAAAAAAGAAAAAAGGAATCTCTAAAAATGGGAAATAAAGTGAACTGATAGAGAATGAAAAGAGAATTTTTAAGTGATTGAGAAGACTCAAAAAGCTCTCCTTCCTGAAAGATGGTTCTTCAGCATAGACAGGTTTCCTTGTTCTCACTACAGGTATCTGGTGGAGGGAAGCTGTGGGATCCCATTTTACTGTGAAGAATTGCTTAAGAACCTCGACCATCACGGGGTACTCATTTTCCAGCCAGTGGAATTGGAGGAAAAGACAAATGTGTCCTGGAATAACCTGTTCAGTAAGTCCCACAGCAATGGCTCTTTCTCCCTCTGTTCTTCTGCAGAGAGGGTGGCTAGACTGGGCTCTCAATAGGCTGCTTCCCATAAGGTAAGAGGGTTTGGGGAGGCAAGGAATGTTGGACCTGATAACCCAAAGTGTGAGAGAATGTAACATTGCCTGGGACTCACTGACCTGGGTGAAAGAACGTATACCTGTGACAGACATGAAAGGGCATGGGGAATCTTGAAGCCTAGAACCAGAACTGAGGGGGGACATTTAGATGTTATCTGGGGGAAAAATTGCTTGTTTTCAAAAAGTAAAATTACTAGCTCAAAGTGCATTGTCAGCAAGGTTTCCATGCTGCAGAGACCTACAGGAGGGTGAACTTTGAGATGATAGTACAAAAGAAGACACCTGGAATTTTAAAGATGATCATCTTAGTGAAGGGAGAAGGGTGGGAGTTGGAGAGTGGGGTAAGGATGTAAGCCAGAATGTAGAGGATTAAGGCTAACATGAATGATAAAGAAGTGTCTGTAGTGGATAGACAACTTGTTTAGGGAGTTGGCAGTGATGAAAAACCCATATACTAGCAAAGGAAGGAAGAAGGGAGGGAGGGAGGGAGGAAGTCTATTCATAAAGGATACCTGTGAAGGTTGAAAAGATCATCTCTTCCTTAAAAAGAGAGTATAAAGATGTAATTAAAAGAAAAATTTGACTTTGAACTCAGGGGTCCAGAGTTCCAGTGGGCACTTATACCATTTAATTACTGATATTATGGAATTGGTAACAACCTTCATTGGTGGGGACCTGCTAGAAAATGGGGGTAAAGGAACGCAAAAGACAGAGCGCATTCACCAGTCTTTTACCACTAATTATGCTGTTAGCTGTAGGTTCTTTGGTAGATGCTCTTTATCAGGTTGAGAAAGTTCCCTTCTATTCCTATTTTTTTTCTAAGAATTTTTATCCTGAATGAATGTTGAATTTTGTCAACATAGATTGTGATGATCATGTAAAATTTCTTTTCTGTTAATACAGTGGATTACAATGATTGACTTTCAAATATTGAACCAGCCTTGCATCCCTGGAGTAAACTCCACCTAGTCATGTTCTATTATTAATTTTATATATTGCTGAATTCTGCTTGCTTAATATGGTATTAGGGATTTTCTGCATCTACATTCATAAGGGGTATTATTCTATAGTTTCCTCCCTTCCCTCCTTCCCTACTTTCTCCCTCCCTCCCCACCTCCCTCCCTTCCTTCCTTTCTTTTTTCTTTTCTTTTCCTTCCTTCCTTCCTTCCTTCCTTCCTTCCTTCCTTCCTTCCTTCCTTCCTTCCTTCCTTCCTTCTATAGTTTTTATTTGATTCTGTCATCTAGAAACACTGGTTCAATATGCAAGAGAATAGGAGAGGGAAGACTGTGTAAGAAACTACAGAATGGAATATCAAGAAGTGATGATGGATAGGACACTGGGTTTTCTCCACGTCTGCACAATCTCATCTAGAAATTAGAGGAGGGAACACTTCCCAGTGCATAAAATGAAGAACAGTCTTCCCTGTCCTAATCTCTAGTTCCTCCTATGTGCTGCTTCCAGCATTACCTTCCTAAAAATAATTGGTTGGATTAATAGTATACCCTCTTCAGAAACCTGTGATATTTCCCCATTGTCTATGGAATAAAGTCCAAACTTGAAAAGTGCAATGTATTTTTTTAATTCATTTTTATTGTTAGACTTATTGGGGTGACATCTGTTAGCAAGGATTACATAGGTTTCAGGCATACAATTCTACAGTGCATTGTCAACTTGTTCTATAATAAGTTCACCACCTAATGTGACTTCTCTTTCCATCACCTTATATTTAGCTTCCCCCCCTCCTCTCCCACCCCCTCCCCTTCTCCCCTCCCTAACCCACTCGTCCCCAAATAAACATTAAACTATTGATTGTGTCCATGGGTTATTGGTTTGTTCATTTCTTTTTTTCTTTGCTTTCAGTTTTATATTCCGCATATGAGTGAAGTCATACAGTTCTTTGTTTTTTCTGTCTGGCTTATTTCACTTAGCATGATGATCTCCAGGTTCATCCATTTTGTTGCAAATGGCAGTATTTCATCTTTTCTTACAGCTGAGTAATATTCCATTGTGTGTATGTACCACAGCTGCTTTATCCTGTCATCTGTCGCAGGGCACTTTGGTTGTTTCCATGTTTTGGCCACTGTGAACAGCGCTGCGATGAACATTGGGGTACATAAGTCTTTGCGGACAAAGGATTTCAAGTTCTTTGGGTAGATCCCCAGAAGGGGGATTGCTGGGTCAAATAGTAGCTCCATTCCCAATTTTCTGAGGAACCTCCACACTGCCTTCCACAGTGGTTGTACCAGTTTGCACTCCCACCAGCAGTGTGCCAGAGTTCCTTTCTCTCCACACCCTCTCCAGCACTTGTTAATCCTTGTCCTGTTGATAACAGCCATTCTCACAGGTGTGAGGTGGTATCTCATTGTGGTTTTGCTTTGCATTTCCCTGATAGCTAATGAGATTGAGCATTTTTTCATATGTCTGCTAGCCATTTGTATTTCTTCATGGGAGAAGTGTCTGTTTAGTTCTTCTGCCCACTCTTTAATTGGGTTGTTTGTGTTTTTGTTGTTGTTGTTAAGTCTTATTAGTTCTTTATATATTTTAGATATTAAACCCTTATTGATGCGTTCTTTGCAAATATTTTCTCCCATTCAGTTGGCTGTCTCTTTGCCTTGTTGATGGTGTCTTTTGCTGTACAAAAGCTTTTTAGTTTGATATAATCTCATGCATTTATTTTTGCTTTTACTTCCCTTGCCTTTGAGGTCAGGTTCATGAAGTCTTCCTTGAGTCCTAGGTCTATAAGTTTAGTACCAATGTCTTCTTCTATACAGGTCTGTTGCAGGTCTGATATGAAAGTCTTTAATCCATTTTGAGTTAATTTTTGTGTATGGAGAGAGTTCAAGCTCAGATTCATTCTTTTGCACATGTTTTTCCAGTTTTCCCAGCACCACCAACTAAAGAGGCTGTCTTTTCTCCATTGTATGTTTTTTGCTCCTTTATCAAACATTTGTCCATAAATTTGTGGGTTTATTTCTGGGTTTTCAGTTCTATTCCATTGGTCTGTATTTCTGTTCTTCTGCCAGTATCAAGCTGTTTTGACTATTGATGCTTTGTAATATAAATAGAAGTCAGGAAGTGTAATGCCACCAGCCTTATTCTTTTTATGTAGTATTGCTTTGGCAATTCGAGGTCTTTTATAGTTCTATATAAATCTAATAATTCTTTTATCTATTTCACGAAAGTATGATTGTGGGATTTTGATGGGTATTGCATTAAATGGGTAGATTGCTTTGGGCAGAATGGCCATTTTAACAATGTTAAGTCTTCCTATCCATGAACAGGGGATATTTTTCTACCTCTTAAAGTCTGTTCCAATTTCTTTCAAAAGTGTCTTATAGTTTTCCGTGTATAAGTCTGTCACATTCTTTGTTAAGTTAATTCCCAGGTATTTCATTCTTTTTGTTGTGACAGCAAAAGGAATTGACTCCTTCATTTCTTTTTCTGAGGATTCATTGTTTGTATAAAGGAATGCTGTTGATTTTTGTACATTGATTTTGTATCCTGCGACTTTACTATATTCGTTTATTGTTTCTAATAGTTTCCTGGTGGAATCTTTGGAATTTTCTATATAAAGGATCATGTCATCCGCGAATAGTGACAACTTGACTTCTTCTTTTCCAATTTGGATACCTTTGACTCCTTTCTCTTGCCTGATTGCTGTGGCTAGAACTTCCAGTACTATATTAAATAGCAGTGGTGACAGGGGCATCCCTGTCTTGTTCCTGATTTTAGGGGAATAGGCTTCAGCTTTTCCCCATTCAGTATGATGTTAGCCGAGGGTTTGTCATGTATGGACTTTATTATGTTGAGATACTTTGCTTCTATACCTATTTTATTTAGTGTTTTGATCATAATTGGATGTACCTTGTCGAAAGCTTTTTCTGCATCAATTGAAATGACCATATGGTCTTTATCTTTGATTTTGTTTATGTGATGTATCACATTGATTGATTTTCACATGTTGAACCATCCTTGTGCTCCCGGGATGAATCCCACTTGATCATGATGTATGATCTTTTTGATGCATTGTTGTATTCTATTTGCTAATATTTTGTTCAGGAGTTTTGCATCTGTGTTCATCAGAGATATTGGTCTATAGTTTTCTTTCTTTGTGTTGTCTTTGCCAGGCTTTGGTATTAGGATAATGTTGGCCTCATAGAATGAGTTAGGAAGTATTGCTTCCTCTTCAATTTTTTGGAAGAGTCTGAGGAGGATAGGTGTTAATTCTTCTTTGAATGCTTGGTAGAACTCGTTGGTGAAACCATCTGGTCCAGGGCTTTTGCCTTTAGGGAGATTATGGATAGTCATTTCAATCTCGTTGCTATTGATTGGTCTATTCAGATTATCCAGTTCTTCTTGGTTCAGTCTGGGTAGGCTATAAGTTTCTAGAAACTTGTCCATTTCTTCTAGGTTGTTAAATTTTGTGGCATAAAGTCCTTCATAATATTTTCTTATAATCCTTTGTATTTCTGTGGCATCAGTGGTAATTTCTCCCCTTCATTTCTAATTTTAGATATTTGTGTCCTTTCCTTTCATCCTTTGATTAGTCTCACCAGGGGTTTGTCAATTTTGTTGACTTTCTCAAAAAACCAGCTCTTCGTTATATTAATTTTTTCTATTGTCCTTGTGTTCTCTAATTGGTTTAGCTCTGCTTTAATTTTTATTTCTTTCCTTCTGCTGACTTTGGGTTTTGTCTGCTCTTCTTTTTCTAGTTCTTTAAGATGGGATGCTAAGATGTTTGCTTGTGATTTTTCTTGTTTCTTAACATAGGCCTGTAATGATATAAATTTCCCTCTTATTACCACTTTCGCTGTGTCCCAATAATTCTGATACATTGTATTTTCATTGTCATTAGTTTCTATATATTTTTTAATCTCATCTTTTATTTGTTCTTTTATCCAGTCCTTTTTCAATAAGCTGTTGTTTAATCTCCATGTATATGTGGTTTTTTTCTGTTTTCCTTTTACAGTTGATCTCCAATTTCAAAGCTTTGTGGTCTGAGAATACACTTAGTATGATTTCGATCTTCTTGAATTTGCTGAGGCAACTTTTGTGTCCCAGCATGTGGTCTATCCTTGAGAATGTTCCATGTGCACTAGAAAAGAAGGTGTAGTCTCTTTTTGCTGGATGAAGTGTCCTATAAATGTCAATTATGTCCAATTGCTGTAATGTGTCATTTAGAGCTGTTATTTCCTTATTTATTTTCTGTTTGGATGATCTGTCCATGGCTGTTAGCAGGATTTTTAAGTCTCCCACAATGATTGTGTGTTCATCAGTTTCTCCTTTCAAGTCTGTTAGTAGTTTCTTTGTGTATTTTGGTGCATCCTGGTTGGGAGCATATATGTTGATTAGTGTCAACTCTTCTTGTTGCATTGTGCCTTTTATCATTATGTAATGATCATCTTTGTCTTTTTCTATCTTTTTTTACTTGAAGTTTATTTCATCAGATATCAGTATGGCCACTCCTGCTTTTCTCTGGTTACCATTTGCTTGGAGTATTGTTTCCCATCCTTTCACTCTGAGTCTGTGTTTGTCCTTACAGCTGAAGTGTGTTTCTTGGAGACAGCATATGGATGGGTTCTGTTTTTGAATCCAATCTGCTACTCTGTGTCTTTTTATTGGTGATTTCAGTCCATTAACATTTAGAGTGATGATCGATATGTGAGGATTTCCTGTGGCCATTACTTATTTCTTTCTTTGTGTTTGTTTGCTTGTTTGTTTTTGTTTCTTTCTTGTTGCCCCAACTTTGTTCCATTTTTCCTGATGTTTGGTTTCAGGCCGAAGAGGCTCCTTCAGTATTTCTTGGAGTGCTGGCCTCGTGCTGGCAAATTCCCTCAGCTTCTGTGTGTCTGAGAAGGTCTTTATTCCACCTTCATATCGGAAAGATAATTTTGCTGGATAATTTATTCTTGGCTGGAAGTTCCTCTCTTTTAAATTTTTGAATATTGGATTCCACTCTCTCCTGGCTTGTAGAGTTTCTGCTGAGAAATCTGATGCCAGCCTGATGGGTTTTCCTCTAAAGGTTATAGTTCTTTTTTCCCTGGCTGCCTTGAGAATTGTCTCTTTGTCTTTAGTTTTGGACATCTTTAGTACCATGTGTCTTGGAGAAGATCTGTTAGGGTCCAGGTATCTGGGGGA
>PVJL010008758.1:0-63645 GCA_004026885.1 Lyroderma lyra
GCATTCTGTTTTTTAATCCAGTCTGCTACTCTGTGTCTTTTTATTGGTGAGTTCAGTCCATTGACATTTAGAGTGATGATCGATATGTGAGGATTTCCTGTGGCCATTACTTATTTCTTTCTTTGTTTTTGTTTGTTTGTTTGTTTGTTTATTTTTGTTTCTTTCTTGTTGCCCCAACTTTGTTCCATTTTTCCTGATGGTTTGTTTCAGGCTGAAGAGCCTCCTTCAGTATTTCTTGGAGTGTTGGCCTCATGCTGGCAAATTCCCTCAGCTTCTGTTTGTCTGAGAAGGTCTTTATTCCACCTTCATATCTGAAAGATAATTTTGCTGGATAATTTATTCTTGGCTGGAAATTTATCTTTTTTAAATTTTTGAATATTGGGTTCCACTCTCTCCTGGCTTGTAGAGTTTCTGCTGAGAAATCTGATGCCAGCCTGATGGGTTTTCCTCTAAAGGTTATAGTTCTTTTTTCCCTGGCTGCCTTGAGAATTGTCTCTTTGTCTTTAGTTTTGGACATCTTTAGTACCATGTGTCTTGAAGAAGATCTCTTGGGATCCAGGTATCTGGGAAACCTGTTTTCTTCTTGAACTTGGGGTTCCAGATCTTTCCATAGGTTTGGAAAGTTCTCATCTACTATTTGTTTGAGTATGCTCTCTGTATTCCTGCCCCCTCTTCTATTCCTATTATCCTGATGTTGTTTTGTCTCATGGAGTTGGATATTTCTTGCAGAGTTCTTTCAATCCTTTTGGTTCTATATTCCCTCTCTTCCTCTTTCTGAGCTGTTTCCATGTTCTCGTCTTCGATATCACTAATTCTTTCCTCCATGTTTTTGGTCCTGTTTCCTATAGCAGTTATTTCATTTCTCACTTCTTTTATGGTATTATTTATTTCTTGTATTTCCGTCTCAATCTTTCTTATGTTTTGAATTTCTTTGTTAAATTGTTCTTTTTGTTCACAGAGTTCCATTTTTATGTCGTTTATATCTTTTTTTATATTATTTATCTCAGCTATGGTGTTCTGCCAATAGGTTATCATTTATCTCACAGCCTTTAGAATGGCTGCTTTAAATTTTCCATCACTTAAATGAGACCCTTCCAGTTGTAACAGGCTATCTTCTGGGTAAATTTCTTGTTCTTTCTGAGGAGTTTTAGTTTTTAAGGAATTCATCCTGTCTACTGGGTTCTTCCTCTTTGACATGAGAGCTTTATGTTCAGTGCCCAGATTATTGCTTTTGTGGTGTCTTGCTGTAGGGCAGACCTAGGTGGCACTGGGGGTCAAGTTTTGGAGGAGTGGGGGCTGTTTGTTTTTTGTTTCTGATCTCCTACTGGGTTTGGAGGGTATGAGCATATATCCTGGGGAGAGGCCAACAAAAGGCTTTCCAAAGGCGGCTCTGCCTTCTGCCCTTTGCTGGGGAACGTGTTTTGCTAGCTGGGGTGAATGCTAGCAAATCAAATCAGTCTTTCTTCCCAGCTCTCATTCAGTACCTGGCTGTCTAAAGGCTCACACTGCTTTCAGAACTCTGGGGTGCACGAGGAAGTGCCCGCTCCATAAGTCCAAAGCTGTGGGCCTGGCCTGAGACTGCAGGGTCGCCTTTGCAGCAGGCTGGGAACAGGAACTGCAGCCTTGTGTAGGTCTCCAGGGGGCTTAGAGCTGGGGTGTTATCTTTGCAGTTCAGAGTCCTCGCTCAGCCCTTCTACCACTCCAAATTTCCTGAGGCTGGCTCCCAAACTCCTTCTGTCCCCAGCTCCCCAGTCTCTCTCCCCTCCCCCAAACTGCACAGCTCTGATTAGTCAGCAGGGTTCGCGTCCCCATCCCACGTGGTCTGTCTCTGCTCCCTTCCCTCTCCCTGACTTGCCCCCTTCTCGCCAGCCTTCAGGTGTTTACTTGCGATTTGTGGATTTCTCAACAGTCAGTTTGTCACTCAGGGTTCTCTTTCTTGGCTCCTGGACGGCCGTTCAATTGTGTTTTCTGAGAGAGGCTTTAGGAACCTCCTCTCCAGTCGCCATTCTCTCTTCTCTCTTCTCCTCTTTTATTGTATTACTTCTCTCGCATTTCTGTCTTGTTCTTCCTTATGTTTTGAATTTCTTTGTTAAATTGTTCCTTTTGATCACGGAGTTCCTTTTTTACTTCGTTCATCTCCTTTTTTTATGTTGATCATCTCAGTATGGTGTTCCTCCAGTATGTTTTCATTTCTTTCAGAGCCTTTAGAATGGCTACTTTAAATTCTCTGTCACTTTGTTCACAAGAAGCTGACTTCTGGATATATTTCATATTCTTTCTGAGCAGTTTTAGTTTTTGAGGAATTTATCCTGTCTGCTGGGTTCTGTCTTTTTGACATGAGGGTGTTATGTTCACTAGAGCCCAGGAATCTGATTTAGTACTTTTGTGGTGTCTTGCTGTGGGGCAGACACTACGTGGCACTGGGGTCAAGTTTTGGGAGAAAGGGGGGTTGTTTATTTCTTATTTCTGGTCTGTTACTATGTTTGGAGGTAATGCACATTTATTGGAGTCCTTCTGCTTCCTGCAGTTATTTGGTTGGGGAGGCTGTAGGAAAGGGGCGAGGCCAACAAAAGGTGCTCCAGTGAAGCTCCACCTTCTGCCCTAGGCTAGGGAAGCTGGGTGATGTGGGCTGAGGCTGCTCCTGCTGGGTGGGGCGAATGCTATCAAATCCACCTTTTTTCCTGTGCCTGCTTCAGTGGCCAGCCATTGGGGCAGAGTATGTGGGCTCTCACTGCTTATAGGACCCAGGGGCATGCCAGCAGGCATGCTCACCACCAGTCAAAAGCTGTGACCCTGATCTGAGGCAGCTGGCTTGCCTCTGCAGCAGGCTGGGAACAGGAATTGCAGCCCTATGTAGGAGCCATGAGCGCCTGCGCTGTGGGTTGCAATGACACTGGGAGCTGAGGTGTCGTCTCTGCAGTTCAGAGTCCTCACTCAGCCCTCCTATCACTCAAAAATTCCAGAGGCTGGCTCCCAAGCTCCATCCCCAATACGCTGCTCCAAAGCCCAGCTCCCCAGCCCAACTCCCCCACAGTCTTTCACCATTCTGCCACTTTGCTGGCTTTTCCTCTTGTCGCCTCTTGGTCTTCCCCCTCCCATGCTCTGCACTGCTCACAGATACTCAGCAGCGATCGGGTCCTGCTGCAATCCGTCTCTGCTCCCTTCCCTCTCTCCCCCTCGCCCTCTTCTCTCCAACCTTCAGGTGTTTTCTTGCGATGCATGGATTTCTCAGCTGCCATTTTGTCACTCAGGGTCCGCTTTCTTGGCTCCTGGGCGGCCGTTCAATTGTGTTTCCTGGAAGAGGCTTTAGGGACCTCTCCAGTCGCCATCTTGCCCTCTCTCCTCCTCTTCTCTTGCCATTTTAATTATGATGTGTCTCAGTGTATTCCTGTTTGGGATCACCTTGTATGTAATTCTCTGTGCATCCTGAATTTGCATGTCTGTTTCCTTCACCAGGTTAGGACAATTTTCAGTCATTATTTCTTCAGATAATTTCTTGTTTCCTTGCTTTTCCTCTGTCCCTTTCAGCATACCTATTATTCTGATAGTTTTACTTTTGATATAGTCCCAGAAGAAACTCAATCTCTCCTTTCTTTTTTGAAAATAATTTTCTAATTGATCTGGCTGGGTCGTTTCTGCTGGCTTTTCCTGCAAGTCAGTGCTATGTGCTTCTATTTTATCTAGTTTAGTGATTTTTATTCTGTTCCTCATTTCAGTTGATCTTTATCTGGTCCTTTATAATGATTTGTAAGTCTTCTTTGATCATTGCTATCTCTCAGTTCTGTAAGCATTTATTTAATTGTTGCTTTGAGCTCTGTTTCTGATGGATCATCTGTCTCTATCTCTTTAATTTTAGCTCATTTTCTCTGGTTTCTCATTTTTGCAGCCTCTCTGGACCCTTGCTGCTGCAGTGTTTTTGGTGTTCACTGCTGATACTGGGTCAGCAGAGATCTGTGGGGGAGGAGCATTTGCTTTTTGTTTTCTTCCTGTGGCTCCATGGGCCATGCAGGGAGTCTAGGTGTGATTGCACCTTTCTGTTTGCCCCACCTGTGAATTCTGCCTGAGCTTGGGAACAGTCCTGTTGGCTAGTCTTTCAGATTGTGCTGGTTGTGGACTGGGAAACATGTGCACAGCCCCCTCTTTTTCTCCCACTTCTTGGCTGTAAAGTTTGCATTGCACCTCCTCACTGCCCAGTTGCTCCCCATCCTCTGGCAACCAGAGTGAGGTCTGGCTGCTGTGACCCATCTGCACCTTCTGAGGCCAAAGTGAGATGGTTGTGGTATCTCATGCCCCCTGCCTCTGGGCCTCCTTTCCTCTGTCCCATGGACTGAGTGAGGTCCAGAGCGCTATCCTGCCACCTTCCTCCTTCCTCCCCAAGTGGTAGATTTCCAAGTGGGAACCTACAACGCAGCTGCATCTCTGCACTTCCCCTTTTATTTTTCCTTTGCTTAGCTTTCTGCTTGCCTGTAGGTACCTTAATGCAATGAGTGGGTTTCTTAGCTGTGATTGTGTGTCATGTAGTGGGTCCTTGGTTGAGAATTTCCTCAGCTTCTATATGTCTGAAAAAGTCTTTATTTCTCCTTTCTATCTAATGCATAACTTTGTTGGATAGATTATTCTTGGCTGATGGTTTTTCTCTTTTAATGTTTTAAATATATCATTCCACTTTCTCCTGACTTGAAGAGTTTCTGCTGAGAAGTTTGCTAAGAGCTGATGGGCTTTTTAAAAAAGGTTATAATTATTTTCTCATTGGCTGCCTTGAGAATTCTTTCTTTGTCTTTGGTTATTGACATCTTCAGTCTAATGTGCCTTGGAGAAGGTCTTGGGATTCAGGTAGCCAGGGGTCCTGTTTTCTTTTTGAATTTGAAGTTTTAGTTCTTCTCATAGGTTTGGAAATTTCTCCTCTACTGTTTGATTAAGCCCTCATTAGAATTTTGTTCTCTTACTTTTGGCATTTCTGTTATTCTAATGTTGTTCTTTCTAAAGTAGTCAAATAGTTCTTATAGAGATCTTTAATATTTTTGGTTCTCAAATCTCTGTCTTTTTCCTTTTGTTCATTCTCTCATGCTTCTCTGTTCAATGTGGCTAATTCTTTCCTCCATTTGGCTAGCCCTGCTTCCTATACTAGCTACCTCATATCTTATTTCTTTTATTGCATTGTTTATCTCCTGAATTTCTATTTATTCTTTTTTATAGTTTAAATTTCTTTGTTAAAATGTTTCTTTTTTCAGAGATTTTTCTTTCTGAGATCATTTATCTGGGTCTTAGTACTCAGTCAACATTCCTTGAGTTCTCTGAATATTTTTAGTACTGCAGTCTTAAATTTGGTGTCACTTAGATTACATATTTTCAAATCTATAAGTTCCTTTTCTGGAGATTTTATATTTTCTTTCTGAGACACTTTATTCCTGAGGGAGCTTATTGTAGTTGATGTTTTTCTCTTCCTGAGCATAAGGACTTTTTTTCCCTGGCAGATACGGTGAGGTCTTACTTTCACTTCCCAGTTGGTGTCACTGCAGTGTCTTACAGTATTTTCTCTTAGTTATTCAATTTTTTTCACTATTGGAGCTTTCCTGGAGAGTGGCTTTCTCCTCTTTTACTCAGTTACTTTGGTCTCAATGTGCCTTCTCTTTGGGATAATGTGGTGGGCAATGATATTCTCTTCCTCTAAGATTAGTGCAGGCAGAGGCTGCTGTGTTTTTGATATACAATTTTCCTGATACCCCCGCTGGTTCCCATGGGGCATGGGGTTAGTTAAGGAGGACTCAGCACTTGTTTGTAGCACAGGGTAATGGCAACTTGGGGGAGAACAAAGGGAAGCAGCCAGGCTTAGTTTCTGCCTAGCAGTGAGGGCATTGTGGTTCATCACTTCTATTTGCCCCAAGGTTGCTCACTACCCTGGGTGTTGTCTCAGTTGTGAAACTTGTCTGTTCCTCTGTCAGGAGCAATCGGGGCTGGGGTAGGTGCACTCTGGAGCCTAACCTGCTCCTCTTATCAAGGGAGTGCCAACTGTGCCTGGCATGCACTGGACTACAAGCCTAGCCATCCATAAGGAGCACACTGGAGCTTGGATGGTTGTGTGCCACAAAGCAAACTTGGTTCTCCATCAGGAGCACACCAGAGCTGGTGGGATGTGTGCCACAGAGCAAACTTAGCCCTCTGTCAGGAGCACATCAGATATGTAGTGGATGGACGCCATAAAGCAAGCTTGGCTCTCTGTCAGGAGTGCACAGGATAGTCAGGCATCATTGGCATTGCCTTTCTTGCTTCTCCTGAGCTCACATTTTACCTGGGATTGTGTTTTGTTTTGGTCAGTGAACCCCCTGCCTCCTGCACCCCCCCCCCCCGGCAATTGGCACTTAGTCCCAAGTTCATTGAGGGCCAATTTGTGAGCAAGTCCTGCACCTGTTAGCTCCTAGTTTCTGACTGTCTTGCCTTGGTCTCTGGTTTTGCTCTGAGTACTTTAGCATGCCTTTATTCAGGGCCTATCACAGCCAGGGCATGGTGCTACAGCTGGAGCCCTCACACTCCTCGACTTGGACTTGGGTTTTATTTCATACCCTCTTGGGGCTTCCACTGTAAGCCCATTTCCCTTGACACCGTTCTCGATTCTTCTTCTACCAGCTCTGGGTTACCTTTCACAGCCCCATCTCTGCACTGCTCTTTTTCCTTTTCTCATGTTACCTCTCTTTCTCTGACCTTTAGATGTTTTCTTATGGTGGATCCCTCAGCTAAGGCTGTGTCATTTGGGGATTCTCTTGTCATATTTTGGCTGTTTAGTTTGTAATTTCAAGGAGAGGTTTCAGAATGTCCTCTCACACCACCATCTTGATCCCCCTCTCCCTAAATTAGAAAATGTTTTACAATTCTCATGGTGTCAACAGGAAATAGTGTTTGGGGAAATAATTTTCTATAATCTTCTATATTGTCCTTTATTCTCACCTGAGCACAATACTGTGTTGGAAGTTGGAGAATCCCCAGGAAGAGCCATGTTCTTTTTTCTAATCAGGGCATGTGGCCTCTAAGCTGGACCTGATGTTTTTTTTGGAGCAAAGGCACAAGGCCTGAGATATGAAGAGAGAGGAGATAGAGGTTATACACTAAGGTGCCTGGGAAGGAATGAAATAGATCACACAGGTGAGACGTCCAGAGGTCACAGAGGAAGCCAGACCTTTAAATGTGGTTTGGGAAAATCTGCTTCAATGGAAATAATTTTAAGAAGCCTCAGCTTTTTTATTTTGCTGTCTCTGAGGGATAGCTCCTTCTCCTCTCTGATCATGCTCCTAAGTCTTTTAATAATTTTCCTGCTCCCATAATTTTCTAGCACATTTGCAGTGAGATCTAAAGGCCTCTACATGACCAGTGAGGGCCTTATGATCTTAATATACTTTCACTTCTTTTGTAAGTCTAGAAATCTGTGCACATTTCTACATCAGGTAAAAATGTGACTTATTCTCATATTTTGGGGTGTTCTTTCCTCTTAGAGACACCTACAAATTTGGCTAAACATTGCAAATGTGGGATATATTGATTCTTTTCTATCAAATCTTATGCACAGCAACTCCCCATTGATCAGACCCTGTACTAAGCTCTCATAAATGTCACTGATATCCTTACAGTGTTTAATTCTGGCCTCACAGTAGAAAACATTGAACTTCTCTGTTGACAATTCATTGATCCTGGGTGCCATCACAGACTAATTGACAGAAATTCTGTGAGTTGGACACAGGAGGTGGTAGTTCTAAAACCCACATAGGGGATCCCAACAGAAAATCAGGCCTAACAATGACTTTATTAAACATTGTTCATCAAATGTTCATATATCTACAAATCACTTGAGGATTCCATATAAAACAGGTTCTGGGGCCCCATGGTCAGTCATTATGAATCTCCAGGTCTGAAGTAAGGCTTGCTTATTTGCGTTTTTAATAGCTACTGTTTGGTGCCCTAAGACCTCATTTTTTTGAAGCACTAAGCTTGAGAAAATAAGAACATTTGAGTCCCTTACACCCAAATCTCTTATTCCAACATGAGTACTACTTGTTTCCAGTGAAGATCACATAACAGATTCTAGAAATATGATTGTTCTCTGCTTCCTATGTGCAAGTAGAGAGGGAACAAAAAAGCAGCGTTGTTTGAATAAGACTGAAGACAAAAATATTTGAACATCTGCTATGTGCTCACAAGCATGTGAGGATGCTCTGTGTCTGGGACGCTGTGCTAGAAATTGTTGTGACAAGGGATTTTCTTGGTCTGAGGGTTATTTTTAAGAGAAACTGAGCTGAGGATTTTGTATTAGGCTTTGTAAATCCCATTACATAAAGGAATCATATTCTTTTTTTTAATTGTTAGACTTATTGGGGTGACATCAGTTAGCAAGAATTCCATAGGTTCCAGGTGCACAATTCTACAGTGCATCGTCAACTTACTGTATAGTAAGTTTACCACCCAGTGAGTTCTCTTTCCATCAGTTTATATTTAGCTCCCCCTTCTTTTCCCACCCCTTCCCCCTTTCCATCCTCACTTGTCCCCAAATAAACCTTAAAGTATTGATTGTGTCCATGGTTCTTTTGTTTGTTTGTTTTTTCTTTGTTGCTTGCAGTTTTATATTCTGCATATGAGTGAAGTCTTACAGGTTTTATTGTTTTCTGTCTGGCTTATTTCACTTAGCATGGTGATCTCTAGGTCCATACATTTTGTTGTAAATGTCAATATTTCATCTTTTCTGATAGCTGAGTAATATTCCATTGTGTATATGTACCACAGCTTTTTAATCCAGTTGTCTGTCACAGGGTGCTTTGGTTGTTTCTATGTTTTGGCCACTATGAACAGTGTTGCAATGAACATTGGGATACATAAGTCTTTGAAAACCAAGGTTTTCAAGTTTTGGGGTAGATCCCCAGAAGAGGGATTGCTGGGTCATATGGCAACTCCATTTTCAATTTTCTGAGGAAACTTCACACCATCTTCCACAGCGGTTGTACCAATTTGCATTCCCACCAACAGTGTGTGAGAGTTCCTTTTTCTCCACGGCCTCTCCAGTAGTTGTTATTCCTTGTCCTGTTAATAATTACCATTCTAAGAGGTGTGAGGTGGTATCTCATTGTGGTTTTAATGTGCATTTCCCTGATAGCTAATGGGGATGAGGATTTTTTCATATGCCTGCAGACCATTTGTATTTCTTTATCAAAAAAGTGTCTGTTTAGTTCTTCTGCCCACTTTTTAATTGGGTTGTTTGTTTCTTTGTTGTTAAGTCTTATTACTTCTTTATATATTTTAGATATTAGACCCTTATCTGATGCATTGTTTGCAAATATTTTCTCCCACTCAGTTGGCCATCTCTTTGCTTTGTTGATGGTTTCCTTTGCCATGCAGAAGCTTTTTAGTTTGATATAGTCCCATTCATTTATTTTTGCTTTTACTTCCCTTGCCTTTGAGGACAGGTTCATGAAGTCTTCCTTGAGTCCTAGGTCTATAAGTTTAGTACCAATGTTTTCTTCTATACAGTTTGTTTTGGGTCTTATATGAAGGTCTTTAATCCATTTTGAGTAAATTTTTGTATATGGAGAGAGTTCACAGCTCAGGTTCATTCTTTTGCATATGTTTTTCCAGTTTTCCCAGCACCACCTACTAAAGAGGCTGTCTTTTCCCCATTATATGTTTTTTGCTCCTTTATTGAAAATTATTTGTCCATAAATTTGTGGGTTTATTTCTGGTTTTTCAGTTCTATTCCATTGGCCTTTGTTTCTGTTTTTCTGCCAATACCAAGCTGTTTGGATTATTGATGCTTTGTAATGTCAATTGAACTTGGGGAGTGTAATACCACCAGCCTTACTCTTTTTATGTAGTATTGCTTTAGCAATTTGAGGTCTTTTATGGTTCCATATAAATCTGATAATTCTTTTATCTATTTTGTGAAAGTATGATTATGGGATTTTTATAGGCATTGCATTAAATCTGTAGATTGTTTTGGGCAAAATGGCCATTTTTAACAATGTTAAGTCTTCCTATCCACGAACAGGGAATATTTTTCTATTTTTTTGTGTCCACTTCAATTTCTTTAAAAAGTCTCTTAGTTTTCCGTGTATAAATCTGTCATATTCTTCGTTAAGTTAATTCCCAGGTATTTCATTCTTTTTGTTGTGATAGCAAAAGGAATTGACTTCATCATTTCTTTTTCTGAAGATTTGTTGTTTGTATATAGAAATGCTGTTGATTTTCATACATTGATTTTGTATCCTGTGACTTTGCTGTATTGATTTATTGTTTCTAATAGTTTCCTGGTGGAATCTTTGGAATTTTTTATATAAAGGATCTGCAAATAGTGACAATTTGACCTCTTTCCCAATTTGGATACCTTGTATTCCTTTCTCTTGCTTGATTGCTGTGGCTAGTACTTTCAGTACTATATTAAATAGCAGTGGTGACAGGGAGCATTCCTGTCTTGTTCCTGATTTTAGGAGAATGGGCTTCAGGATTTCCCCATTCAGTATAATGTTAGCTGAGGGTTTGTCATATATGGCTTTTATTATGTTGAGATACCTATTTTATTCAGTGTTTTGATCATAAATGGATGTTGTATTGTGTTGAATGCTTTTTCTGTATCAATTGATATGACCATATGGCCTTTACCTTTTATTGTGTTTATGTCATGTATCGCATTGATTGATTTTTGTATGTTGAATCATCCTTGTGCTTCCGGGATGAATCTCACTTGATCATGATGTATAATCTTTTTGATAGATTTTTGTACTCTATTTGCTAATATTTTCTTTAGGATTTTAGCATTTGTGCTCATCAGAGATATTCGTCCACAGTTTGTGTGTGTGTGTGTGTGTGTGTGTGTGTGTGTGTGTGATCTTTTTCATGCTAGGGAATTAGGATAATGTTGGCCCCATAGAATGAGTTAGGAAATGTTGCCTCATATTCAATTTTTGGAAGAGTCTGAGGAGGATAGGCATTAATTCTTCTTTGAGTGCTTGGTAAAATTTGTTGGTGAGACCATCTAGTCCTGGGCTTTTGCCTGTAGGAAGGTTGTGGATACTCATTTTAATTTCTTTACTATTAGTTGGTCTATTTAGACTATCCAGTTCTTCCCAGTTCAATCTAGACAGGCTATATGTTTCTAGGAACATGTCCATTTCTTTGAGGTTGTTAAATTTAGTGGCATAAAGCCCTTCATAATATTTTCTTATGATCTTTGGTATTTCTGTGGTATCAGTAGTAATTTCTCCCCTTTCATTTCTAATTTTGGATATTTATGGCCTTTCTTTTTGTCCTTCGTTAGTCTAGCCAGAGGTTTGTCAGTTTTGTTGAATTTCTCAAGGTACTAGCTTTTTCATATATATACATATATTCTCTATTGTCTTTCTATTCTCAATTTAGTTTAGCTCTGCTTTAATATTTATTATTTTTTTCCTTCTTCTGACTTTGGGTGTTTTCTGTTATTCTTTTTCCAGTTCTTTAAGATAGGGTGTTAGATTGTGTACTTGTGATTTTTCTTGTTTATTTTTCTTTTTTAAATTCATTTTTATTGTTAGACTTGTTGGAGTGACATCTGTTAGCAAGGATTACATAGGTTTCAGGCATACAATTCCACAGTGCTTTGTCAACTTGTTGTATAATTTCACCACCTAATGTGACTTCTTTTTCCATCACCTTATATTTAGCTTCCCCCACTCCTCTCCCACCCTCTCTCCATTCTCCCCTCCCTAACCCACTTGTCCCCAAATAAACATTAAACTATTGTTTGTGTCCATGGGTTATTTGTTTTTTTCATTCATTTCTTTCTTCTTTGCTTTCAATTTTATATTAGGCATATGAATGAAGTCATACAGTTATTTGTTTTTTTCTATTTGGCTTATTTCACTAAGCATGATGATCTCCAGGTCCATCCATTTTGTTGCAAATGGCAATATTTCATCTTTTCTTATAGCTGAGTAATATTCCATCATGTATATGTACCACGGCTTCTTAATCCAGTCATCTGTCGCAGGACACTTTGTTGGTTTCCATGTTTAGGCCACTGTGAACAGCGCTGTGATGAACATTGGGGTACATAAGTCTTTGTGGACAAAGGTTTTCAAGTTTTTTGGGTAGATCCCAAGAAGAGGTAGCTCCATTCCCAGTTTTCTGAGGAAACTCCACACTGTCTTTCACAGTGGTTGTACCAGTTTTCATTCCCATGAGCAGTGTGTGAGAGTTCCTTTTTCTCCCCATCCTCTCCAGCACTTGTTATTCCTTGTCTTATTGATAATAGCCATTCTAACAGGTGTGAGGTGGTATCTCATTGTGGTTTTGATTTGCATTTCACTGATAGCTAATGAGGATGAGCATTTTTTTCATGTCTGCTGGCCATTTGTATTTCTTCATGGGAGAAGTGTCTGTTTAGTTCTTCTGCCCACCTTTTAATTGGGTTGTTTATTTTTTCTTTTGTTAAGTCTTATTAGTTCTCTCTATGTATTTTAGATGTTAGACCCCTATCTGATGCATTATTTGCAAATATTTTCTCCCATTCAGTTGGCTGCCTCTTTGCCTTGTTGATGGTTTCTTTTGCTGTGCAGAAGCTTTTTAGTTTGCTATAGTCCCATTCATTTATTTTTGCTTTTACTTCCCTTGCCTTTGAGGACAGGTTCATGAAATCTTCCTTGAGTCCTAGGTCTATAAGTTTAGTACCTATGTCTTCTTCTATACAGTTTATTGTTGCGGGTCTTATATGAAGGTCTTTAATCCATTTTGAGTTAATTTTTGTATATGGAGAGAGTTCACAGCTCAGGCTCATTCTTTTGCATATGTTTTTCCAGTTTTGCCAGCACCACCTACTGAAGAGGCTGTCTTTTCCCCATTGTATGTATTTTTCTCCTTTATCGAAAATTATTTGTCCATATATTTGTGGATTTATTTCTGGGTTTTCAGTTCTGTTCCATTGGTCTCTATTTCTGTTCTTCTGCCAGTACCAAGCTGTTTTGACTATTGATACTTTGTAATATAAATAGAAGGAAGGAAGTGTAATGCCACCAGCCTTATTCTTTTTATGTAGTATTGCTTTGGCAATTCGAGATCTTTTATGGTTCCATATAAATTAATAATTCTTTTATGTATTTCATGAAAGTATGATTGTGGGATTTTAATGGGTATTGCATTAAATCTGTAGATTGCTTTGGGCAGAATGGCCATTTTTACAATGTTAAGTCTTCCTATCCATGAACAGGGTATATTTTTCCACCTCTTAAAGTCTGTTTCAATTTCTTTCAAAAGTGTCTTATAGTTTTCTGTGTATAAGTCTGTCACGTTCTTTGTTAAGTTAATTCCCAGGTATTTCATTCTTTTTGTTGTGATAGCAAAAGGAATTGACTCCCTCATTTCTGTTTCTGAGGATTCACTTTTTGTATATAGGAATGCTGTTGATTTTTGTACATTGATTTTTGTTTTCTTTTTTTTTCATTTTTATTGTTAGACTTATTGGGGTGACATCTGTTAGCAAGGATTACATAGGTTTCAGGCATACAATTCTACAGAGCATTGTCAACTTGTTGTATAATAAATTCATCACCTAATGTGACTTCTCTTTCCATCACCTTATATTTAGCTTCCACCCGTCCTCTCCCACCCCGTCCCCTTTCTCCCTTACCTGACCCACTCATCCCCAAATAAACATTAAACTATTGATTGTGTCCATGGGTTATTTGTTTGTTCATTTCTTTTTTCTTTGCTTTCTGTTTTATATTCCGCATATGAGTGAAGTCATACAGTTCTTTGTTTTTTCTGTCTGGCTTATTTCACTAAGCATGATGATCTCCAGGTCCATCCATTTTGTCGCAAATGGCAATATTTCATCTTTTCTTACAGTTGAGTAATATTCCATTGTGTATATGTACAACAGCTTCTTTATCCAATCATCTGTCGGAGGGCACTTTGGTTTCCATGTCTTGGCTACTGTGAAGAGCGCTGCGATGAACATTGGGGTACATAAGTCTTTGTGGACAAAGGTTTTCAAGTTTTTTGGGTAGATCCCCAGAAGGGGGATTGCTGGGTCAAATGGGAGCTCCATTCCCAATTTTCTGAGGAATCTCCACACTGCCTTCCACAGTGGTTGTACCAGTTTGCACTCCCACCAGCAGTGTACCAGAGTTCCTTTTTCTCCACATCCTCTCCAGCACTTGTTATTCCTTGTCTTGTTGATAATAGCCATTCTAACAGCTGTTTTCTTGTTTCTTAAGATAATCTTGTAATGACATAAATTTTCTTCTTATTTTTGCTTTCCCTTTCTTCCAATAACTTTGTTGTATTTTCATTGTCATTAGTGTCTATGTAATTTCTAATCTCTTTGTTTTTTATCTAGTCATTTTTTAATAAGATGTTGTTCAATCTTTATGTATATGTGATTTTTTTGTACTTTCCTCTTACAGTTGATTTCCAATTCCAGAGCTTTGTGGTCTGAGAATAAATTTTGTATGATTTCAATCTTTTTGCATTTGCTGAGGCTACTTTTGTGTCCCACATATGGACTATCCTTGAGAATGTTCCTTGTGCACTAGAAAAGAGGTAAGTCTCTTTTGCCAGGTGCAGTGTCCTATAAAGGTCAATTATGTCCAATTTCTGTAATGTGTCATTTACAGCTGATAGTTCTTTATATATTTTCTGTTTGGATGATCTGCCCATGGCTGTTAAGGGGGTGTTTAAGTCTCCTACAATGATCTGTTAGTAGTTGCTTTGTATATTTTAGTGCTTCCTTGTTAATTTTTGTCAAGTCTTCTTGTGGTTCTATTGTACCTTTTATCACTATGTAATGTCCATCTTTGTCTATTGTTATCTTTTCAGTGTGTCAACTCTTGCTTGTCTCTGGATACATTTGTTTGAAGAATTGTCTTTTTATCCTTTCACTCTGGGTCTGTGTTGGTTGTCATGGCTTAGGTGTGTCACTTGGAGGCAGCATATGCATGAGTTTTGTTTTTTAATCCAGTCTGCTACTCTGTGTCTTTTTATTGGTGATTTCAATCCATTAATATTTAGAGTGATGGTTGTTAAATGATGATTTTCTATGGCCATTATTTCTTTTTTTAAAAAAAAATTTTTTGTGTGTCCCTACTCTACTTCATTTATTCTTATGTTTTGTTTCTGCTTGATGAACCGTGTTTAGTATTTCTTGAAGTGCCAGCCTTGTGCTGGCAAATTACCTCAGCTTTGTGTGTCTGAGTAGGTCTTTATTCCTCCTTCATATCTGAAGGATAATTTTTCTGGATAATTTATTCTTGGCTGGAAGTTTCTCTCTTTTAAAGTTTTGAATATTTGATCCCACTCCCTCCTAGCTTACAGAGTTTCTGCTGAGAAGTCTGATGCAAGGCTGATGGGATTTCCTTTAAAAGTTACAATTCCTTTCCCCTCACTGCTTTGAGAATTGTCTCTTTGTCTTTGTTTTTTTTTATATTTTCAGTACAGTGTATCTTGGAGAAGATATGCTAAGGTCCAGGTATCTAGGTGACCTATTTTCTTCTTGAATTGGGGGTTCCGGGTCTTTCCATAGGTTTGGAAAGTTCTCTTCTACTATTTGTTTGAGTATGCTCTCTGTAGAGTTCTCTGCTCCTTCTTTCAATCCTGTTATCCTGATATTGTTTTTTTCTCATGGAGTCAGATAGTTCTGGCACAGATTTTTCAATTCTTTTGATTCTTTATTCCCTATTCTCTTCCTTCTGAAATGTTTCCATATTCCGATCTTCAATATCACTAATTCTTTCCTCCATCTTCCTTCTCCTGCATTTTTCCCAGGGCCATGTTTCAGCATTTCATTTCAATGGCATGTTTGTAAGCATGCCATCTGAGAGCAGCATGCTGTATTTGGGACCCTATTCCCACTTAGGGCAGTTCAGATGTCTCCCTTGGTTTTGATGCTCCCCAGAGCTCCAGATCTCAGCTCCCAGACTTTGCCTCTGACATGCTGCTTTTAAGTCCAGCTCCCTCATGGTCTCGCAGGGTTTTCACCACTCTGCCTCCATTCTCGTCACCATTTGGCCTCCCCCCTCCCCTGTATTATGCTGCTTTCAGATTACTTTCTAGTTCATTCAGTTAGCCATGGTTGGGTCAGGTCATGATCCATCTTTGCTCTCTCCCTTCTCTCCTACTTGCCCCCTCCTCTTTCTTTAACCTTAAGTTGTTTCCTTCCGGTGTGTGGATTTCTCAGTTGTCATTGTGCCACTCAGAATTTCCTGTGTTGAATTTTGCCTTACTGTTTAATTGTATTTTCCAAGACAGGTTTTAGGGACCTCCTTTCTGGTCGCCATTTTGCTGAGCTCCTCTGTGGTTTTGATTTGTATTTCCCTAATAGCTAATAAAGTTGAGCTTTTTTTTTTTTTCATATGTCTCTTGGCCATTTGTATGTCCTTATGGGTGAAGTATCTGTTCAGGTCCTTAGCCCATTTTTTAATTGTTTGTTTTTTTGTTGTTGAATCATACCAGTTCTTTATGTATTTTAGATATTAATCTCTTATGAGATGCATTGTTTGCAAATATTTTGTCCCATTTTCTTGGCTCTCTTTTTGCTTTGTTGATGGTTTCGTTTGCTGTGCAGAACCTTTTTAGTTTGATAGGTCCCATTGACTTATTTTTGCTTTTACTTCCTTGCCTTTGGGGTCAGGTTCATGGAGTCCTTTTCGAGCCTGAGATCTATAAGTTTAGTACCAATATTTTCTTTTATACAGTTTATTGTTTTGGTTTAATGTGGAGGTCTTTAACCCATTTTCAAATAATTTTAATATATGGTGATAGTTCACCACTGAGATTCATTCTTTTGCACATGGTTTTCCAATTTCCCCAGCACCATCAACTGAAGAGGATTTTTTTCCCCATTACATAATTTTGACACCTTTTTCCAAAATTATTTGTTCATATATTTGTGGACTCCTCTGGATTTTCTATTCTGTTCCATTTGTCTGTGTGTCTGGTTTTCTGTCAATACCATACTGTTTTAATTATTGATACTTTGTAGTATAAATTGCAATCAGGGAGCTTGAAACCTCCAGCCTTATTCTTTTTATGTAGTATTGCTTTGGTGATTTGAGGTCTTTTGTGATTCCATATAAATCTGATAATTTTTTATCTACTTTTTGAAAGTATATTTGTGGGATTTCTGTGGGAATTGCATTAAATCTGTATATTGCTTTGGGTGATATGGCCATTTTAACAATTTAAACTCTTCCTATCGATTAACATGGAATATCTTTCCATTTCTTTATGTCCTCTTCAATTTCTTGTAATTGTGTCATTAAGTATTCTTTTCTTTCTTTTTTTTTTTTTTTAATGTGGGTGGTTTCCTGGCTGGGAATTGAACCCAGGTTGCAGCGTTGACAGCGCTGAAGCCTAGCCACTACACTACCAGGGAACTCCATGTTTTTACATTTTCTATGTATGAGTTTGTCAAGTTTTTTGTTAAGTTAATTGCCAAGTATTTTATTCTATTTGTTGTGATCACAAAAGGTACTGATTGCATCATTTGTTTTTCTGGAGATTTGTTTGGATATAAAAATGCAGTTTATTTTTGTATATTGATATTTTATTCTACAACTTCACTGTATTTGCTTATTGTTTTTAATAGTTTTCTGGTGGAGTCTTTGGAATTTTCTATATAATGGATCATGTTATCTGCAAATAATAATAGATTTACTTCTTCTCTCCCAATTTAGATATGTTTTATTTCTTTCTCTTGCCTGATAGCTATGTAGAGAACTTTCAGTACTATATTAAATAGCAGTGGTGATATGGGGCATCCCTGTCTTATTCCTGATTTTAGGGGAATGGGCTTCAGCTTTTCCTCATTCAATATGATATTAGCTGAGGGTTTGTCATATATAGACTTTATTATTTTGAGGTACTATCTTTTTATACCACTTTTATTTAGTGTTTTGATCATAAATGGATATTGTATCTTGTGAAATGCTTTTCCTGCATCAGTTAATATGATCCTGTGGTTTTTATCTTTTATTTTGTCTATGTGGTGTATCACATTGATTGATTGGTGTATGTTGAACTGTCCTTGAGCTCCTGGGATGAATCCCACTTGATCGTGGTGTATAATCTCTTCAATTCATTACTGTATTTTATTTGCTAATATTTTGTTAGGATTTTTGCATATGTGTTCATCAGGGATATTAGTCTATAGTTTTCCTATGTTGTTTCTACAAGCTTTGGAATTAGGGTAATATTAGCCTCGTAGAATGAGTTGGGATGTATTACCTCTTCTTCAATTCTTTTGCAAAGTCTGAGAAGGATAGGCTTTAATTCTTCTTACTTTGTATAACTCATTGGTGAGCCTATCTGGTTTGAGGCTTTTGCCTTTGGGGATGTTTTAGATGATTGTTTCAATTTCTTTACTATTAATTGGTCTGTTTAGATTATTCAGTTCTTGGTTTTATCTAGGTAGACTATAAAACAAAAATTATTTTGCTTATAATCCATCATAAATTTTTGAGACCACCATCACATATACCATTTATGTGGTTCATTTTTCACTGAAATTTTATGTGGCATATAACTGTAAAATTTTATGTCTCAGTTTTTTTTTAAGTAAATAAATTTACAAAAAGAAATATGTAGTTTACATCACCAGAAAAGACATATGTTGAATATTTACACCATTATAGCATAAAACCTGTTAATATGTCATTAATCTATAGAGGAGAAATATGATTAAATTATTGCAGGGAACATTTTAAAATTTGAAAGAGATAAACATAATTATTATAAAAAATATCAAATGCTAGACCACTTTATATTCACTGTAACAAAAACTTAAAGCAGACACAAATCTTCAAGGTAAATTTTAGTGTTTTTAAATGCAAATAAACAGGTATCTAGGCCCCAAGTCATTGTTTCTCATTAACACTTTTTGGCCAACATAGTCAGTGTTCTCAGGGAGAACAAATTAGTATGGCATGTAATTTTGGAAGTCAAGAGCAAATGGTTTCATTTTTGGCATATTATGTGATTTTCTACATAGCAAACCTAAGGAAAAATATAGAAAACCTGTTAGAACTAACAGGATATTTCAGTAAAATTATGAGGTGCAACATGAATCTATGCAAGTTACATATATTTTCAATCAATTAAAATAATTTAGCAATAATATTTCAGTGTTTCAAGAATCAGAATATCTTTGTAAAGCATCATGAATAAAATTATATTTCTGAGAGACTTAAGTGTTAAACAAAGTAGAAAGTGACCAAATTCCGTTTTTGAAAAAATGTCACAAAAATACAAATTCTGCAAAGCATTGTGATTTAATCTTTTTCAATAAACATATCAATGAATTTTTATGAAAACATTACCAGATTGTTGAAACATTCACAAAAATATAGAACCAAAATTAAGGAAGAGAAAGTTGAGGAAACACAACAGTGTAAGAGAGGAATCCTACCAGATACTACAATTGTAATGAAATAATAATAAAAGAAAAGTGGCAAGGGAATATTAAAACTAAGATGAATGGAGTAGAATATGCAGCCCTTAAACAGACATTCATATATAATAAGTGCTAAAATATCTGTGGTGGTTTCCCTATCACTAAGGATATGATGGATTATTAAATAATTTCAAATGGAGACAACTTTAATATATCCTTAGAGTAAAATTTATATTAATAAAGGATAGATGGCTGACATGACAAACATGAAATTAGAAACCATAAAAACATTCAATGAAAAATTTTATTTAAACACTTTAGGATTTCAGAGCAGGGTAAGTTTTTTTTTTAGGAAGACACAAAATACAAACTACAAAAGAACAGACTAAAACTTTTGAAAATAGTAAATGCTGTGTAAAAATGGAAGCAAAAATAATCTATAAGATGGAAGAATATATTTTCACTGTTATCACCCAGAACAAAATAATGTCCAAAACAGATTTTTAAGAATACCATTCTATAAACAAAACAAAAAATGACCCAGTAATAGAATTATGATTATGTCAAGGTCAATTCTAGAAAGTAACTTCAGGTGGTGAACAATATAGTACATTATAAACGACATCATTAATAATTCAAGAACATCACATACATTTAATTATAAAAATGCAAAAACTACCGTTTGTTGGGCTGATGTGGGGAAATGGAGTCTCTCCTCCAGGGTTTGTGGTCATGGAATGGATTTAACCATTTTAGAGAAAGGACAAAATGGTGTTTCAGCAAGTCAATTCTTTACATATGCCTTGAGCATATCAAGGAGATATGTCCAAGAATATTTCTTGCAGAAACACTAGTGAAAAGAAAATATTCACCAGTATGTCTATATAAATAAAGAATAAACAATAACAAAACTCAATGACTTAAAAATACACATGTCAGCATGGCAGTTTTTCAGAAACAAATATTTGAGTGAAAATATAAGATGTAAAATGCAACAGAATATGTATTGACATGGCATTAAATGCGGGTAAGAGCAAAGGTAGTGAGTGTTTAGTGGTTAATAATTTCCTGTCATACCCACTTAGAGAAATAAGCATATGGGAGACTTTTGTCTCTAGGTATATGAAGGCCGTCTGGAAAGTATCCAGCCATGTAACATGAAAAATACATGCATTTATGGCTGAATTTTTCCCCAGACATCCCTCATATATTATTTTTAATTTTTTTTTGCTTTTTGTTTTTATATCCCAGGAAATTTAATGGTCCATGTCTGAAGAATATTGAAGAGAGGCCCAAAGATATGAAATACATATCAAAGTCATCATACATAACATCAGCCCCACAGAACCTATAAAGTCAAGAATATGGAGAAGCAACAGATGGAATAAACAGCCTCAAAAAGGATATTAACCATGTATACTTCCTGCAAGAATATGTCAAAGGGACTATTTCTACTGATTTTGACAAAGAGACACTGCAAAAGCACATTGTTTCCAATATGATAGAAGAAAAAACCCTCAAATTGGCACTATAATTTGTTTTTCCCTAACCTCTTCATATGTAAAATGACCATTTGTATTTTTTCTACAGTGAAATTTCATATATGTTCCAACTATTTTTATTTGATTACTTACATTTTTCCCTTGATTGAGAGGCAATTCTAATAATTTTTATATACGTGGTGGTTTCTTCCTCAGTGTCCTTCCAATTTTTTTTTGTTCACACAATCAATAAAAAGATATGTGTAAGACCTTCTTTTCACAGGCCATCCACCCCACTGCCCCACGCAAATGCCTGATATGAGGACCATGTGCCTACCACAGCCTCCCAACTAAAGTCCTGAAATGATTACTCTCAATTTGTAGACCAGATAAACAACAGGATGTAAATATCATTACTACCTCACACCCCACACTCAAGGACAATGGCCAATGCTCAAGAACCATTGCCAAACTGACAAAAATAGGTTGAATATTCCTCAGTCTGCCACCAAGACACTTGGTCTGAACCATATCCTATACCACAAGGCATAGCCAAATGTCTGGAAGTTGGCTCAATGCCTAGCACAGAACCTGTCAAACATAATTAAGGCCAGGACTCCAAACTCAAACATCAGACAAGAAATCTGCCAAGGTCTCCATCCAGGCTTGTTTGATCCACCCCCTGCACTGACCATTAAAAGGCAAGACTCAGGGGGAGTTCCCTGGTGGTGTAGTGGCTTAAGGCTTCGGCGCTGGTGTTGTCAGCGCTGCGGCCTGGGTTCGATTCCCAGTCAGGGAGCTACCCACATACCAAAAAGCAAAAAAAAATAAAAAATAAAAAAAAATAAAAGGCAAGACTCAGGTTTTTTCCATCTCATGAGAAGAATACTCAGAGACCTGATCTGAGAATTGTTCATACTCTCCATTTTCTCACCAGTAAAACTGGACTTGAAAACAAATAGGCACAACAAATGATGCTGAGAACGCCTGCCCTAATGCCCAGCATTGACCCTCAGCCTCCACTCAATTCACCTTACCTGAACTCAGTTCAGGCCTGCATTATCCTCCAGCCTCCACTCCAGCCAGGCCCTCAGAATTGTCTTTATGGGATTGGACATGGGATGGAGGAACTCCAGGTTCAGAACAGCACCCTCAACCCATCCTGAGCAGCCTAATTTAGTCAGGGGCCTCAAATCTTAGAGGAGTCTGAGTGATACTTGCTCATGTCATCTATGAGGACTTTCTGATCTCTTCCTCTGAAAAGAGTGACCCCTGCCCCATGATAGGGAAGACTTAGCTTTCAGTTTAACATATCTTTGAGGTGACTATTGGATGGAGGAGAAAAAAGATGAATGAAACAGGCTGCCTTAGAAATCACCACTCCTTCATATGTGATGTGTGTAAAAATTTCAGAACATCAAATAATACTGGAGGCTTCACAGCCCATTTCACTTTTGTAAGTAACTTATATTTTAAATGGAGCTTATCAAACTCATATAAAGTATTTAGTAAATTAATAAAATTTAAACTTATTTTGGTAATAATTTCACAATATGTCATTATACTGTACATCCTCTAGAGTACTATACATCAATTATATTTCAATAAAATTGAAAATATAAAGAAAAAATTAGTAAATTTTATAAGAAACTGAGTCAACACATTGAAAAATATTAAGCTATAATGTCAACATGAAGCTGTGAATCTGTATTTACTGTGCAAGTGATTGAGACTAGGGAAATTGTGGATAAAAGATGCACCTCTGTGATTATAAAAATGGTCTGTATTTTTTAAGCTGAACCCTTTCCTGAAACAAGAATTTCTGACTTTAAGAAGTTCCAATAAAAACCATAGTGGGGAATGTAGTCTTTATCTTGTATATTTTTGTTATTAAAAGTAATTTTATACTGGTATTTTGTTAGGTTTTTTCAATGCTGATTCAATTCTCTTAATGTGATATACTTTACAGGTATTCTCATTTCTTGTAATTACCTCAGATTTTTGTTTTGTTTTGTTTTTTGTAAAGGATATCTTGGTAGTCATGGTGTGGTCCACAGACCTAATTTTTTTTTTCCAAAATTTTAACTCCTAGGCACAACTCAGTCTTCCTAAATCAGAGCCTACATTTTAACAATAATTTCAGGTGAGTAATATATACTTTTTTTTTTTACTGATAAGCACTTGTAATTATACAAACTCTCAATATCATAGAAAATTTAGATAATCTTGTTATCTATTAAAAATCAGCATGCCTGGAATACAAGGAGACTCAAGATGGTGGAGTAGGTAAACACTGTGCATGCTTTGTTCTATGAATACATTAAAATTACAAATAAATTTTAGAGGAACCAATCTGAAGAACCATCTGAAGTTTAGCTGAACAGAAATTTTATAACTAAAGATACAAAGAAAAGGAGGCCACGTACAACTGGTAGGAGGGGCATAGATGCCAGAGGAGCCAAACCTTCAGTGATGGCAGAGAGGCTTGAGGAAATCTCAGCTGCAGAGGTTTCTTCTGGAGAAGCAAGGAACCCCGGCCCCCAGACTGGAGCACTGATGTTGGGAAGGGGAGCCACATAACATCTGACTGTAGAAGACCATGGAGACTTCAACTCTCTGGTTTGGAAAAAAGACTGGGGGAGACCCAGATATTCTCTTAAAGTGCTGCATAGACTCAGTCACTCGTGGACACTCACCCTGGCCTCTGGCAGAGGGACAGTGACTCATGGTGTTGGAAGCATATTTGGGGCAGGCTGAGGGGTGTGGCTTTGGGGTGAGAGCTAGAAAACAGTCTTCTTTTCTGGTTTGGTCCTCCTACCAATGCCGCCAGCTGGAGAGCACCATCTTTTCTGTGTTGCACCAACCCCCATATGGCCAAATTTAAGCCTGATTGGTCTGGGGAACTCCACTGGCTTCATCTTGCTGACTCACTGGGACCCCACTGCACCCATCTCTGCCAACACCAGATGCACTTTCTCTAGAGAGCAGCCAGCCCCACCCTCATTGCAATATTTCTTGAAAACTATGAAAGTCCACAGACCCCAGGCAAGTAGAAACCAGCATTGGTGTGCTCTAAGACACTTGCTGAGTACCTCCAGGTACAGCACTGGCACAAGACCAGGATCTGCAGGAGCACCCAATGCAAGTAAACAGAGAGATGGTGCCAGGGCACCACAGTCACCTACTACACAAGGATATCCAGCAATACTGGGAGATGTGGCAGATCTATCTAATACATAGAAACAGAAATAGACAGGCATCTAAAATGAAGAAACAAAGGAAAGCAAAACAAAAAAAAAATCTTAAATGAACAGCAGAAAATTCCAGAAGTAGAACTAAAAAAGATGGATGCAAGCAACTTATCAGATACAGAACTCAAAATGATGACTTTAAGTATGCTCAAGGAACTTAGTGAAAACTTCAATAGAGAGATAACAGGAATAAAGAAAGACATAGAAACCATAAGAAACAACAACAGAAAGGAAGACTACAATAACTGAAATTCAGAATGCAGTTGAACAAATCACCAGCAGACTAGATGAAGCAGAGTATTGAATCAATGATTTTGAAGGCAAGTAGCAGAAATTCAATCAGAACAACAAAAAGAAAAAAGAATCCAAAAAAACTAAGAATAGTTTCAGAGATCTCTGGGAAAACATCAAGTGTAACAACATCTGCATCACAGGAGTACCAGAACGAGAAGAGAGAAAGTATGGAATTGAGAACCTATTTGAAGAAATAATGACTGAAACCTTCTCTAACCTGGTAAAGAAAATCAATATACAAGACCAGGAAGCACAGAGAGTCTCAAAAAAGATAAACCCAAATAGGTCCACACCAAGACACATTATAATTAAAAAAGCAAAGGTTATAGACAAAGAGAGAATTTTAAAAGCAGCAAGAGAAAAGCAACTAGTTACTTATAAGGGAGCTCCCGAAGATTGTCAGATGACTTCTCAAGAGAAACTTTGCAGGCCAGAAGGTAGTGACAGAAAATATTCAATATGACAAAAAGCAAAGACCTACAACCAAGATTATTCTACCCAGCAAGGCTATCTCCAAAATCAAAGGACAAATAAAGAGCTTCCTAGATGAAAAAAAAAAAGGAGTTTTTAACCACCAAACCAGTATTACAAGGAATGTTAGAAGGACTACTTCAAGATGGGGGGACAAAAGTAAAATTATGAATAATAAAATGGCCATAGCTACATATCTATCAATGATTACCTTCAATTTAAATAGATATGTAGCTCCAATCAAAATACATTGAGAATATTGTGCAGAGTGAAGTGTCAGACAGAGAAAGACAGATGCAATTTGATTTTGCTTATATGTGGAGTCTAGAGAACAAAATAAACAAAACAGAAAAAAACTCAGATACAGAAAACATTTATATGATTTCCAGATGGGAGTAGGGTGGGGGATGTGAGTGAATAAAGAAGAAGTGCTTAAGAAGTACAAATTGGTTGTTACAAAATAGTTAAGGGGATGTAGGATATAACATTAAGAATATAAAGTCAATAATATTGTAATAACTATATATGGTGTAAGGTGGGTACTGAATTTATTGAGGTGATAGTTGGGAAAAGATTGGGGGCAGGGTGAAAGCATACAGATTGGTAGTTACAAAATAGTCATGGGGATGTAAAGTAAAACATAAGAAATATAGTCAATAATATGGTAGAAACTAGTACCAAGTGGGTATTAGAGTAGTCAGGTACATCACTTCTTAAATTATATAAATGTCTAACCACTTTGCTGTACACATGAAATTAATATAAAATAATATTGAATAAAAAAGAGGAAGCTGTAAATATATATATATTGAAATATTTCTCAGCCATAAATAAGAATGAAATCTTGCCATTTGCAACAATCTGGTTGGAACTAGAGGTTATGCTGAGTGTAGTAAGCCAGACAGAGAAAGACAAATGTCACATAATTTCACTTATTTGTGAAATATGAAGAACAAAATGAACAAAACAGAGACAGACTAATAGATACAGAGAATATTTTGATGATTTTTCACATGGGAAGGGTATTGGAGGGGTGAGTGAAAAAGAGGAAGAGATTAAGAAGTATAAATTCATAGTCACAGGGATGTAAAGTACTGCATGGGGCATACAGTCAATAATATTTATATTGTAATAACCATATATGGTGTAAGATGGGTACCAGATTTACCAAGGTGATGACTTCTTAAGTTATATAAGTGACTCATGACTATGTTGTTTACCTGAAACTAATATTGTATGTCAAGTGTAATTTAAATTTTTTTAGTTGTGGGGAGGGGGTGGGAGAGGAGGAACAGGAGCTAAATATATGGTGATGGAAAGAGAACTCACACTGGATGCTGAACTTATTATACAACAAGTTGATGATGCACTGTAGAATTGTACACCTGGAACCTATGTAATTCTTGCTAACCAATGTCACCCCAATAAGTCTTTCAATAAAGTTTTTTTAATTGTAAAAAAGTAATAAAAAATTTTAAAAGCTAGGAAAAGAAGAAATAATACATAGTAGAAGGAAGGGGAGGAAATCAGAACAGAAATAATAAAACAGATAATAAAAAATTCTTTAAAAATTGATACCTTTAACTAGACTAAGAAAAAAAGAGAGAAGACTCAAATTTTAAAAATATCAGAAAGAGGAGAGGAGACATTACAACAGGAATACAAAGGATTATCCAATAATACTATGAAAGGCTATATGCTCCCATTTGAACAACCCAGGAAAAATGGATAAGTTATTAGAGTCATACAATTTTCCTAGACTAAATAATAAAAGAAAACAAACATACAAACCTGAATAGAATGCTCACTAGTAAGGAAATTTAAATAGTAATCAAATCCTCCCCCAAAAACAAAGGTTGAGAACCAGCTGGCTTCATTGCTGAATTCTACCAAACTTCCAAAGATTTCATACTTATCCTTATCAAACTCTTACATAAAATTGATGAAGAGTAAATGTTTTCTAAATCATTTTATGAGGCCATCATTACCAATACAAAAATCAGGCAAGACACACACTAAAAGAATTACAGAACAATATTTGTGATAAATACAGATGCAAAAGTTCTCAACAAATTATGGCAAATCAAATACAATACTTTATAAAAAATTAGAGGAGATCCAAGATGTTGGAGTAGGTAAACACTGCTGCTTTGTTGCATGAACACATTAAAATTACAACTAAATTATACAACAACTAACCTGGAGAACCATCTGAAGTATAGCTGATCATGTTTTATAACTAAGGATACAAAAAGGAGGCTACATTGAGACTGATAGAAAGGGAAAAGACATGAAAGGAGACAAACCAGTGATGGTAGAGAATCAGGAGGGATAACTCACCACGGAGGTTCCCCCTGGAGGAGCAAGATACCCCAGTCCATACCAGGCTCCCCAGCCTGAAGCACTGATTCTGTAAAAAACAGTGGGGACTCTAAAAGTTTGCTTGGCATGGAAGACTGCAAGAAACCCAGACAGTTTTTGAAAGTGCCTGCACAGACTCAGATACTTGCAGGTACTCACCCTAGGCTCTGGCAAAGGGATGATGACTCATGGGGTGTTGGAGGTATATGGCGGGTGGACTCAGGTGTGTGAATTTTGGGCGAGGGCTAAAGGACTGTCCAGTTTTTCTGGGTGTGTCCTCCTTCCATGCAGTTGGCTAGTGGGCACCATCTTTCCTGTGTTGTGCCCACCTCCACCTGGCCAAATTTGAACCTTAATTGAGCTGGTGAGCTCTGGTCTCTCCAGCCTGCTGACTCACTGAGACTCCACTTCATCCAACTTTGCCAATGCCAGAGACACATTCTTCACTGAGCAGCCAGCTCCCTTCAAATCTTTCTTGAAATTCTTTAAGTCTCCAGGCCCCAGGTAGGTGTGCTCTAAGACTTCTGCTGAGTAGCTTTAGGTACAGCATTGGCACCAAACCGGAATCTACAGGAGCACCCAGCAAAGGTAACAAGGGGGACAATGCCAGGATCTACTGCTTAAGGCTATCCAGCAATACTGGAAGATGTAGCAAATCTACCTAATACATAGAAACCAAAACAAATAGGTATCCAAAATGAGGAAACAAAAAATATATGTTGCAAATAAAGAAACAGAAAATTTCAGAAGAACTAAACAAGATGGAAGCAAGCAACCTATCAGATACAGAGCTCAAAGCAATAATTATAAGGATGCTCAAGGAACTTACTGAAAACTTCAACAAAAAGATGGCAAGCATAAAGAAGAACATAGAAACCATTAAAAAGGACCAGTTAGAAATGAAGAACACAATGACTGAAATTCAGAATGCAATAGAAGGAATCACCAACAGACTAGATGGAGCGGAGGATTGAATCAATAAATTGGAAGACAAAGTAGCAGAAAACATCCTGTCAGAACAGCAAAAAGATAAAAGAATCGCCCCACCCCCAAAATGAGGATAGTTTAAGGGGCCTCTGGGAAAATATCAAGTGTAACAACATTTGCATCATAGGAGTACTAGAAAGAGAAGAGAGAAGGCAAGGAATTGAGGACCTATTTGAAGAAATAATGACCGAAAACTGTTCTAACCTGGTGAAGAAAACAGACATACAAGACCAGGAAGCACAGAGAATCCCAAACAAGGTAAGACAAATAAAATCACACCAAGACACATGATTAAAATGACAAAGGATAAAGACTAAGAATCCTAAAAGCAGCAAGAGAAAAGCATCTAATTACTTATAAGGGGGCTTCCATAAAACTGTCAGCTGATTTCTCAACAGAAATTTTGCAGGCCAGAGGGAGTGGCAGAAATTATTCAATATGATGAATAACAAGAACTTACAACCAAGATTACTCTACCCAGCAAGGTTATCATTCAAAATAGGACAAATAAAGAGCTTTCCAGACAAGAAAAAGCTAAAACAGTTTATCACCACCAAACCAGTATTATAAGGAATGTTAGAGGGATAGCTTTAAAATGGGAAAAGATCAGTAACATTATGAATAATAAAATGGCAATAGCTACACATAAACAATTACCTTATATTTAAATGGATTAAAACCTCCAGTAAAAAAATGTGGAGGATATTGCACTGAATGAAGTGTCAAACAGAGGAAAACAGATGCAAGTTGACTGTGCTTATAGGTAAAATCCAAAGAAAAAAATAAGCAAGTGGAACAGAAACAGATTTATAGATATAGGAAACATTTGGTTTGTTGCCAAGTGGGAAAAGAATGGGGAGAGGGGCTGAAATAAGGGGAAGAGATTGGGAAGTTTAGTTGGGTGGTCACAAAGTAATAGTTATAGGGATATAGGGTATACAATGGGAATACAGTCAATAATATTGCAATAGCTATGGGTGGTGTCAGATGGGTACTAGATTTGTTGGGGTGATGGAAGGAGAGTGGAAGGGGTGGGAGAAAAAAGGAAAGATAGCAAGAAATACAAATTCATAGTTATAAAATAATCAAGGAATTTAAAGTACAGCATGGGGCATATAGTCAATAACATAGTAGTAACTATATGGTGTCAGATGGGAACCAGATGTATTGGAATAAGGATTTTGTAAGTTATATAAATGTCTTATCACTATGTATACACCTGAAACCAATATAGTATTATATGTAAAATGTAACTGAAAAATAAAAATAAAAGAGAAAAAATATAAAATAGAAATAGAAATTATACACTACAATCAAGTGGGATTCATTCCAAGATGCAAGCATGGTTCAACATCTGCAAATCAATCAACATCATACACAACATTAGAAAAATAAAAGATAGGGAGTTCCCTGGTGGTGTAGTGGCTAGGCTTCAGCATTGTCAACACTGTGGCCTAGGTACGATTCCCAGCCAAGGAACTACCCACATAAAAAAAATAGATAAAAATTATATGATCATCTCAATAGATGCAGGAAAAGTATGTCATAAGGTACATTTATTGGTGAGTAAAATGCTCAAGAAAATGGATATATAAGAAAAGGACCAAAACACAATAAAGCCCATACATGACAAATCCTCAGCTAGCATCATACCCAGTAGTGAAAAACAGGAAGCATTTTCTCTAAGATAAGGAACAAACCAAGGATTTTTACTTGCACCAGTGTTATTCAACATAGTACTGTAACTCCTAGCCAGAGCAATTAGGCAAGAAAAAAAAAACACATTTAAATTAGAAAGGAAAAATAAAACTGCCACTTTTTACAAAGTACATTATTTTATATATATAGAAAACTCTAAGGAGTTCACTAACAACCTATTAGAAGTACAAATACAGTAACTTTGTAGAATAATAGATCAATATACAAAAATTGTTGCATTTCTATATACTAACAATGAAATACCACAAAGATAAGTGAAAATAATTTTATTTATAATTGCAACCAAAATAGTAAAGTAACTCAGTATAAACTTAATAAAGGAAGTGAAGAACGTATATGCTAAAAACTATTAGACATTGTTGAAAGTGTTCATTGATTGGAGAAATTAACATTGTTAAAATAGTCATATTACCTATGCAATCTACAAATTTAATGCAATCCCTATCAAAATTTCAATGGCATTTTTTATAGAAATAAAAAAATTTCTGAAATTTGTATGAAAACACAAAAGATCCCAAATAGCCAAAGCAATCCTGAGAAGAGGTGGGAGGAAAGCTGTGGGTATCACACTCCTCAACTTCAAAGTATACTACAAAGCAACAGTAGTTAAAACACTATGGTATTGCCAGAAATAAACAGACACACAGGCAAATGTAAAGAATTGTGAGCTCATAAATAAACACAAACATATGTGGGCATTCAATTTATGACAAATGAGCCAAGAATATACAATGGAGAAAGTCTCTTCAATAAATGGTGTTGAGAAAAACTAAACAGCCATACTGCAAGAGAATAAAACTAGACCACTGTCTTATACCATACACAAAAACTAACTCAAAATGGATGAAAGACTTGAAGGTAAGACCTGAAACAATAAAATACATGAAAGAATACGTAAACACTAAGCTTCTAGACATTGATCTCAAAGGTGATTGTGTGAATTTGACATCAAAGGCAAGAAAAACAAAAGCAAAATTATATCAATGATGCTACATAAAACTAAAATCTTCTTACACAGCAAAAGAAACCATCAATAAAATAAAAAGTCAACAACTGAATAAGAGAAGATATTTGCAAATGATTCTTGATAAGGGATTAATATCCAAAATATATAAAATAACTCATATAGCTCAACAACAAAAAACAAACCAACTCCAAAAATGGCCAAAGGATTTATATAGATAATTTTCCCAAGAAGGCATACAAATGGCCAACAGATATATAAAAATATTTTCATAATTACTAGTTATTAGGAAAATGGATATCAAAACCACAATGAGATACCAGCTCATACCTATTAGAATGGCTACTATTAAAAATATAAGAAATTATGCTTTGGAAAAGATATGAAGAAAAGAAAATCCCATACATTTTTGGTAGGATTGTAAATTGGTATGACCACTATGAAATACAGTATGGGGGTTCTTAAAAAATTAATAGAGCTATTACATCAGCAGTTCTCAACCTGTGGGTTGTGACCCCTTTGGGGGTCAAACAACCCTTTCACAGGGGTCGCCTAAGACCATCGGAAAACTCATATCAGATATTTACATTACGATTCATAGCAGTAGCAAAATTACAGTTATGAAATAGCAACAAAAATAATTTTATGGGGGTCACCACATGAGGAACTCTATTAAAGGGTTGCAGCATTAGGAAGGTTGAGAACCACTGTATTACATGATCCAGCAATTTCTCTTCTGGGTATTTATTCCCCAAATATAAAAATACTAATTTATAAATATATATGTTCCCCTATGTTAAGTACAGCATTCTTTATGATAGCAATAAATGTTCATTGACAGATGATTGGATAAAAAAAGATATTGTATATATACACATGGAATACTACTTAGTCACAAAAAATATGAAATATTTTCATTTGAAACATCACAGGTTGATCTTGAGGATATTATCCTAAGTAAAATAAGTCAGATGGAAAAGGACATAAACCATAATATTTCACTCATATGTGGGATACTTTTTAAAGTAACAAAGTAAAAAAACAAACAAAAATAAACTCAGATGCACACAACAGAAAAAATGGTTACCAGTGGGAAAGGAGGATGGGGTAGTAACAAATTGGGTAAAGGGGTTCAATGTATGGTGATGGAAGGACACTAGGCTTTAGATGGTGACCATGTAATAGAGTATGTAGATATCAAATTATAATATTGCACACCTGAAATGTATGTTATTAACAAATGTTAAGCAGATTTTTTTTCATAGAAGTTTGGAGAAACCTAAGGATCCCTAATCCTAGAGCACTAATAGAAAATATTTCTTTACCAAAGACAGTATATATTAGAGCAAATGACTACTACTTCAAAAGTAACCATAGAAGGGCAAAACTTCAGAGATATAAAAAATAAAAGTACCAAAATTTGTCATTGGGTGATTTAAAAAGTCTACTAGTAATCAATCTCAAAGCTTGGAAATATGCAAGTTACATAATAAAAATTTTGAAATAGTTATTTTAAAGAATCTCAGTGAAAAACAGAAAGACAATTTTATAAAATAAGAAAAACAATGCATTAACAAAAATATATATAAAAGCAAGACAGAAATAGTTTTAAAAAAAAATTTCTGAGGTGAGGAACACAATGAATAAAATGAAAAATGAAACAGAAATAACTATAGCTACTATATATATAACTTGTTACCAAATATGCAGAATAAAAAGAAGTGTACTGTGACATCAAAATATAAGAGAAGTAAAAGGGTAAAAACGTTTATAACCATCATAAATCACCAGCATAAAATGTCCTGTTTTATCTAATATAAGCTTGTACAACCTGCAGCTTGTGGGCCACATATAGCCCAGAGTGGCTTTGAATGAGACACAACACAAATTTGTAACTCTCTTAAAACATGAGATATTTTTGCAACCTGTTTTAGCTCATCAGCTATCATTAGTGTTAGTGTATTTTATGTGTGGCCCAAGGCAATTTTTTTCTTTCAATGTGGCCCAGGGAAGTCAAAAGGTTGAACACCTGTGAAAGATGTTTTATGCAAACCTGGTGACCACAAAGCAAACATCTAGAGTAGAATTACAAACAAAATATTATATGTGTGTGTGTGTGTGTGTGTGTGTGTGTATGTATAGACACACATTTATATATACCACCATGAAAAATCATGAATGTACAAACATAGGCCAAAACAGAGGAAAAAATAGACAATGAAAATACAAAAAGAACTAGAAGGCAATTAAGATGATAATATTAAGTCCTTACATGTCAAAAATCACTTTTAATTTAAATAAATTAAATTCACCAATGAGAGGTGGAGTGGCTAGATGAATTAAAGAAGAACAGAAACATACTATACGCTGCCTACAAAAACTTCACTTCAGCTTTAAGGTCACACATAGTTTTTCTTCACTTTTTTCTTCCTTAGTTCTCCTCTCACAATATTTTCAAGTTCCTGTCTCATAAGTCACATTATTTTCTTAATTCATTCTGATATTGTACTCTCTATTGCATTTATCCCTGAAAATATATTTGACATATAACATTGTATAAGTTTAAGGTATATAATATGTTGTTTAATACATTTATATGTTGTAATATGAATGCGATTATAGCAATCATATTACAACATATACTTTTATATTGATTTGATACATTTATATGTTGTAATTATTGCCATTGTAGCAATAGTTAGCACCTCTGCTGTGTCACATAATTTGTTTTGTTAAAAAAATTGAGATCTAGACTCATTGAGTTTGATTATTATAATAAAATATTATCCACATTCACTATAATATGCATTAAATCTCTACATCTTAATTACTACTAGTTAAAAGTTTATGTGAAGAAAAAGGAACTCTTGCACACTGCTGGTGGGAATGCAAGTTGGTACAACCACAGTGGAAGACAGTATGGAGGTTCCTCAGAAAACTGGGAATGGAGTTACCATTTGACCCAGCAATCCCCCTTCTGGGGATCTACCTAAAAAACTTGAAAATCTTCATCCACAATGACTTATGTACCCCAATGTTCATTGCAGCACTGTTCAAAGTGGCCAAAACATGAGAACAACCAAAGTGTCCTGTGACAGATGACTGGATAAAGAAGCTGTGGTATATATACACAACAGAATATTACTCAACTAAATGAAAAGATGAAATATTTTTATTTACATCAAAATAGATGGACCTGGAGAAAATTATGCTTGGCAAAATAAGCAAGACAGAAAAAACAAAAAACTGTATGACTTCACTCATACACAAAATATAAAACTGAAAGCAACAAAGAAAAAAAAAACTGAACAAACAAATAACCCATGGTCACAATCAATAGTTTAATGTTTATTTGGGGACAAGTGGGGAGGGGAGGGGAAAAGGGGGAAGGGGTGGGAGAGGAGGGAGGTGAAGCTAAATATACAATGATAGAAAAAGAAGTCACATTAGGTGGTGAACTTATTATACAACAAGTTGACAATGCACTGTAGAATTGTATGCCTGAAACCTGTGTAATCCTTTGTAACAGATGTCACCCCAATAAGTCTAACAATAAAAATAAATTTAAGAAAAGTAAAAATAAAAAAAAGTTTGTACCCTTAAAACCTCCCCAATTTTCTATTCTCAGGCCCTGGTAAACACCATTCTGTTTACATAAGTTTGGCTCTTGCATATTCCAGGTATAAGTAATAGCTTACAGTATTTGTCTTTTTCTGACTTATCTCACTTAGCATAATATCCTCAAGGTCCATCCATATTCTTGCAAATAACAGAGTTTCCTTTGTTCTCATGAATGAGTATTATTTTAGTGTGTATGTGTGAGTGTGTGTGTGTATGTAGATATTACGTTATTTCATATCTTGGCTATTGTGAATAATGCTTAAATGGTCATGTGAATGCATATAAATACTGTTTAATTAGTGTTTTTATTTTTTGTTTGTTTGTTGCTGTTTTTGGGTAAATACCCAGAAGTGGATTTGCTAGCTATCATAGATTGTTTTTTAAGTTTTTAGGAAACCCCACAGTTCTTTTCATAGTGGCTACACAAATTAAACCCCCACCAAAGTACACAATGGTTCCTTTTTCTCCACTTCCTCACCAAAACTTAGTGTCTCTTGTTTTCCTGATGATACCATTCTAATAGGTATGAGATGATAACTTATTGTGGTTTTCATTTACATTTTCCTAGTGATTAGTGATGTTGAGCAACTTTTCATGTACCTGTTATTCATCTGTATGTATTGTTTGAAAATAAGTCTATTTGTGTTGTCCAGTTTTTACCTAGATTGTTTTTTGTTATTGTTGTTGTTATATGAGTTCTTTATATATTTTTCATATTAACCCCTTTCCAAAGATAAGATTTGTAAAAATTTTCTTCAATTTGTAGGTTTGCCTTTTTATTTTGTTGATTGCTTATTTTGCTGTGCTGAAGATTTTAAGTTTCACATACTCACACTTTTCAATTTTTGGTTTTGTTGTTAGTGCTTTTGGTGCATGTCTCAAAAATCATTTCCATGATCAATGTCTATTTTTCTTAACTTGCTGATACCTTTTAAGAGACTGATACTTCACATATCTCAGCCATGGATGCATTCACCTAATATTTCTTGGCTATAGAAAGAGTTCTGTGTGTAAAAAAAAATCTAAGAAGTAAAATTTTTCATTAAAAGCTATGCTTTTTGCTTTGTGCACAAAATTCAGGGTGAGTTTTTGAAGAATATTGCTGTGTAAGGAAGTCAATTTATCACTTAAGTGGGTGAGGAGGAAGGATTCAAGAATGCTTTCACAGCTGAATGTTTAATTCCATAGTGATGATGGTTCTGATTTTTAAAAGCTAATGATTCAGAATGAATTGAATTGAATTTTCCAAAAATAATGGTTTTCTGGGAATGGGAATACTGCAAATTTTGTGAGAAATAAAATATTTTAAGTGTCTACTGATAAGATAGATATGACATATTTTCTCCTGGAGTTATTTAAGTATAGATTTTATTCACTTGAAAGGCAGATGTTCTAATTAGATTTGAGCATGCTGGACAGAATAAAGGCTAGCAAGCTGTCAGGAAGATAACTTACAGTTGTCAATAGATTACACCTATAATCTAAGGTAAAATCTGAGGGTAGTAATTTTATCTGTTTAATTTTCTGGTATGTCCCACACACTTGAAACAATGTGGTATAGATACTCAATAAATTTAGGTTGACAGAACTGTCAGTTTAACAAAGTCCAAAATCTTGATTTCATCAGTACATCTATATGATTATGTAATTATAAAAACTATAATTCTTAACCTTGGCAATTAAAAAAGCTATAGCAAAGAATGGTCATTTATTAATTTGGAAGAGAAAAACTGTTATATGAACTAGAATAATTAAGTCTACAATATCAACATAGATTTTTAAAAAAATTTTAATTTGAGTCCCCCCTTTCTTCTTTACCTCCCCCTTCTTCAAATGCTCTGGTAACCACTAAACTGTTGTCTGTATCTGTATTTGTTTCTTTGTGTGTTTGTCTTGTACCTTTGTTGCTTTTAGTTTTATATCCCACATACTAGTGAAATCATATGGTTCTTGATATTTTCTATTTGACTTACTTCACATAAAATGATAATCTCAAGATCCATTCTTTTTTTTTTTTTTTACAAATGACAGTATTTTATCTTTTCTTATATCCAAGTAGTATTCCATTATATATGTACCACTTCTTTGTTCATCATCTATCAAAGGACACTTTGGTCATTTCCATGTCTTGGCCACCATGAATAATGCTACAATAAATATCAAGGTACATATATCTTTGCAGAAAAAAATTTTCAAAATTTTTGGATAGATACCCAGAAGAGGGATTGCTAGGTCTTATGGTAACTTTATTCTTAATTATTTGAGAAAGCACCATGCTGGTTTTTATAGTGGCTATACTAATTTACATTTCCACCAGTAATGTATGATGGTTTCTTTTTCTCCAAAACCTCTCCAACGTTCATTACTATTTATCTTGTTGATGATAGCTATTCTAAGAGGTATGAAATGATATCCCATTGTGGTTTTGATTTGCATTTCCCTAATAGCTAGTGAAGTTGACCACTTTTTTATATGTCTGTGGCCATTTGTATGTCTTCTTGGGGTAAGTGTTTGTTCAGGTCCTCTGCCCATTTTTAAATTGGACTGTTTAATTTTTTTGTTTCTGACCTGTATGAATTATTTATATATTTTGGATATTAGCCCTTTATCAAAGGTGCTTGCAAATATTTTCTCCCATTTTTTTGGTTGCCTCTTTGTTTTGTTGATGGTTTCTTTTACTGTGCAGAAACTTTTTAGTTTGATACAATTACATTAATTTATTTTTGCTATTACTTCCCTTGCTATTGAGGTCAAATTCATAAATTACTCCCTGAACACAAGGTCCATAGTTTAGTTTTCTTCAATACATTTTATTGCTTCTGGTTTTATGTATAGGTCTTTGATCTATTTTGAGTTAATTTTAGCATATAGTGATAAATCATAGTCTAGATTTATTATTTTTTTGCAGGTGGCTTTCAAATTTTCTCAGCACCTTTATTGAAGAGGCTTTCTTTTCTCCATTGTATCTTTTTAGATTTGTGTAAAAAATTACCTGTCCACATATATAAGGTCAGACATTTAGTTTCACCAACTCATCCTTAAAAAAATGCTGCATACCTTATTTCTAAATATCATTACCAATCGTACCTTTGAAGTACTCTGTTTGGGTGATGCCATAACCTAGTCCAACCTTCAAAGCAATTTTGGAAGTCTTTTTCTGGAATGGCCATCAGAGCTGTCTTCATACCCAAAATCTGACAATTAAGTTTGTGAACTTGCCACTGTGCACTAATGTTGGCAAGTTCACAAACTTAATTATCAGAATTTGGGTACAAAAACAGCTCTGATGGCCATTTTATAAATAATTCTAAAATTACTTTGAAGGATGGACTAGGCACTGATGTCTGTGCATAGCTTCCCAAGGGGAGTACTTTGAAAATGATCATAGTGATGATATTCAGCAATGAGGTATGCTGCACTTTTTCTAGGGTGAGTTTACCAAATTAATTGTGCAACCTGGTATGTGGGTTTACTTTTGCATTTTCAATTCTATTTTATTGATCTGTGAGTCTATTTTTTTCTGCCAATACCATGCTATATTGATTATTGTCACTTTGTAGTACAAATTGAAGTTGGGGACTGTGATACCTGTAGCCTTGTTCTTTTTCATAGGATAGCTTTATCTATTCAAGGTCGTTTGTAATGTCATACAGATCTAATGAATTTTTTATCTATTTTTTGAAGAAATTGTCATTGGGATTTTGATGGGGATTGCACCTCACTCTCCACAGCCCAGGGCTCTTTTCCTTGCTCCAAAATGAAAAAAATATTCAGATCAGAAAAAAATATTTCTGCTTAGAAGGAAAAAAACAATGAAGTATTGTGGCTTTTTAGGTATTTCAGCTTTTTGGTCAGATAAAAGTGGATGGGTCTAGAAAAATATTTTATAAATTTGTCCACTGATTGCCTTCTTCTGAATTCTTAAGAAATATTTCAAATATACAGATATTTAGCTCTCTTTCAAGATTTACTGAATCAAAAGTAGAGGGTTAAAACCAGGTAAACAGGTATATAATTCTTTCTACACACTTTTGTGATTACTCAGGTAGTGGAAGCATCACTGATAACTAATCTAATGTAAAGTGGGCCAATTAGCTGAAAAAAAGAAAGTTAAAGCAGATGCTGCATTACAAAGCTTTTCATTTCTGAATCTCTGAAAAGTAAGGATCTATAACTTAGCAAAGTGGGGCTCCAGAGACTCTCAAGGGAAAACTAAAGAAATACAAAGATCATTACAATTCCTGCAGGGAAGTCACACTCACCCAGCAAGAGATGGTTTCTGTAGTTTTCTGAAATCATGTCATATGAGATAGACTTTATTAGAGTTCATATATAAGTGAAATCATACAGTATTTCTTTCTCTGTGTTGCCTTATTCTAATTAACTTAATGTCTTTCAGGTCCATCAATGTTTCCCAAATAAAAGGCTGACTTTTATGTGTGTGTGTGTGTGTGTGTGTATATACATTTAAATATACATTTTTCTTATTCATTCTTCCTAGACACCAGGGAAACAATAGTGAGATTCCACTTCCTAGTTTTTAGAATGGCTAAATTAGAAAAAAGCAAAAATCTGTAACACTCAATTTTAGTGGGGAAATGGAGAAATTAAAATGATCATATAATGATGATGAAAGCAAAAAACTATATTCAGTTAGAAATCTGCTTGGCTTTTACTTATATATTTAAATATTTACATGTTTATTTATTCTATTATTTAAAAAAGTAAATATAAACACAACAATGCAAACTTTCTGAACTCCTAACGTACCCTTAGTGTGTGTCTCCATATTTTGTTTTTTTTTTTTTAAGAAAGGCCAAAAATGTATCTTTTTTTTTTCTTTCCATCTTTTAGTCTCTGCTTCTTCATTTTAAAAACTAAATGATTATTTTAAAATTTATTGGCCACTGTGAACAGCGCTGTGATGAACATTGGGGTACATAAGTCTTTGCGGACAAAGGTTTTCAAGTTCTTGGGTAGATCCCCAGAAGGGAGATTGCTGGGTCAAAGGTAGCTCCATTCCCAATTTTCTGAGGAACCTCCACACTGCCTTCCACAGTGGTTGTACCAGTTTGCACTCCCACCAGCAGTGTACCAGAGTTCCTTTTTCTCCACATCCTCTCCAGCACTTGTTATTCTTTGTCTTGTCACCCCAATAAGTCTAACAATAAAAATGAATTAAAAAATTTATTGGGATGATATTGATTAGTAATAATTACATAGGTCCCAGGTATATGAGTCTACATTACATCTTCTGTGTTGTATTATGTGTTCATCACCTAGAGTACGTTCTCTTTTCATCACCATATATTTGTGTCCCTGTCCCTTCTCCCTCACTGCTCTACCCTCTTACCCTCAGGTATCTACTAAATTATTTACTGTGTTTATCAGTTTTGTTTCTTTGCAGCTTTCAATTTCATGTGAACAATCAAACTAAATTTTACCCACTCTCCCCTCCCTCCTCCCATTTTTAAGAAGGCCCTCTAACATTCTTTGTAGTACTGGTTTGGTGGTGATGTAGTTCTTTAGCTTTTTCTTATTTGAGAAGCTCTTTATCTGTCCTTCAGTTTGAATGCTAGCCTTGCTGGATACATTGTTCTTGGTTGTACATCCTTGGTTTTCATCACGTTGAATATTTTCTGCCAATCTCTTTCAGCTTGTAAAGTTTCTGGTGAGAAATCAGCTGAGAGTCAAATGGCTGTCCCTTTATAAGTCACTACTTGCATTTTTTTGCTGTTTTTAGAATTTTCTCCCTTTTTAAACTTTTGCCTTTTTAATTATAGTGTGTCTTGGTGTGTTCTTATTTGGGATCATCTTGTTTGGGATTCTCTGTGCATCCTGGACTTGTATGTCTATTTCCTTCACCAGGTTAGGAAAATTTTCAGTCATTATTTCTTCAAATGATTTCTTGATCCCTTGCTTTTCCTCTGTGCCTTCCAGCACACCTATTATTCTGATATTCTTACATTTAGTATAGTCCCAGAGGAATCTCAATCCATCCTCATTTAAAAAAATGGTTGTGTGTTTTCTGCTGGCTTTTCCTGCAAATCAGTGCTTTGCACTTCTATTTTATCTAGTTTAGTGACTTTTATTCTGTCTTCATTTCAGTTAATGTAGTCATTTTCTCTCTCTGGTTCTTTATAATGGTTTGTAAGTCTTCTTTGATGCTTGCTATTTCTCTGTTGAAATTATCATTCAGTTCCTTAAGCATTTTTGTGGGGGATGGGGGGGTAGTTCCCTGGCTGGGAATCAAACCCAGGCCACAACATTACCTTAAGCATTTTTATTATTATGGCTTTAAACTCTGTTTCTGATGGGTCATCTGTCTTCATTTCTTTAATTCTCTGGTTTCTCATATTTGCAGTCTCTCTGGACCCTTACTGCTGCAATTTGTTTGGTGTGAGCTGCTGATACTGGGCTGGCAGAGGTCTATGGGGGAGGGGATTTTATGGGTTTGTTTTCTTCCTGTGGCTCCAAGGGTCATGCAGGGAGTTTGAGCATGATTATGCCTTTCTGTTCTTGGTTTGCCCCTTGTGTGGACTTCTGCTTTGTGCCTGGGGTTCAGTCCTGTATGCTGGTGTTTCAAACTGTCCTGGTTATGGTCCCAAGATATGTGTGCAAAACCTCTTCTATCTTACTCCTTCCTACCCAGAGTGTTCACACTGCAGCTCCTTGCTGCCCAATTGCTCCCACTCTTCTGGGAACCAGAGTGATGTCCAGTTGCTGTATTTTGCAGACTGGTCTGCACCTCCTTGTTTCAAAATGAGGTGCATGTGGTATCTCATGCCTGGCCTGTGGGCCTCCTTTTCTCTTTCCCATGAAAAAGTGGGATCCCGAGCACTCTCCCACCACATTCTTTCTCCTCTCTTCCCCAGTGGTAGAGCTCCAAGCAGGGATCCAAGAAGCTGAGTCCCTGCTCTTCTCCTTTTATTTCTCCTTTGTTTAATCCTCTGCCCTACTGCAGTACCTTAATGTGATGAGTGGGTTTCTTAACTCTGATTGTGCATTGTGTAGAGGGTCCTTGATTGAGTTTTAGGTGTTTTATTAATTGTAATCTCCAGAGGAGTTTTTAAGAGGACCCTCTCATGTCACCATTTTGTTGCTGTCTCCCACAAAGTAAATCTCATTAATTTTCTTATTTAGCTCCTATTATATACAAGCATTTAAAAAACTCAATAATATAGAAACAAAAGAAAGAGAGAGTCAGAGTCCAGCAACTACATGCTCATGGTTATTAGTGCCCAATTCCCAGAATGTTATGAGGATTAACTCACATAATATGAGAAGGTTCCAAGCACAGTAACCCTTCCTACTTGTGAGCACATAGTAGATGTTGAATAAACACTGCATTTATTAATGTATGCATGTTGTTTTCCAAATGAACCTGCTCAGATGTTATTGCCTTTACTAGCCTTCTAAAACTTTTAAGTGTTTTTAGGACACTTTAAGCAAAGCATGTGACCCTTTAAAACAGTGACTATAGTATTTACTGGGAACCAACAGTAAGCTCTTTACTGGGAACTCAACAGAAGCTGATTGTGTTGAAACAAAATGGTTGGTGTAGAAGTTCAGGTGTATTGCACCTGCTTTTTCTAATGAGGTGCTGCTAAACATGAGTCTGGGGAGCAATGCCAGTACATACATGGGACTTACTAAAGATGCCAATTCATGAGCCCCACTGCAAACCTGCAAAATCATGATTTCTTTCAGTGAAGCCTGGAACACCAAATGATTTATATGCACACTGAAATGCAAAGCTGCTAGATTTGCTTGTCAGCCCATGTTTACAATAAAGATTGCTTGGAATGTTTTAAGAATTATCAACTCTTGCACCCTCCCCCACAGAGTCTGTCTGTTGGTCTGTGTGGACATCAGTGTTGTTCTAATTAAGTGCTTTAAGTGATTCTAAGATGAGGCCAAGGTTAGGCACAAGGACTCTGAATATATCTGTGAGAATTGAGTCCAGCCTTTGGTTCAAAGCGAGATGACAGAATCAGTTCTGCCTGGATTTGGGAGGAGCAGTAGAGCAGCCCACATTCCCCACCTGTAGCAAAATTTGTGGGCATCTATGTGAAGGGAGAGCCCTTGAAGACAGGGAAGTAGGAACTTATATGTTTGTCTCCATGTACATGCTTATTTTTTCTGTATTACTCCTGTGACAGAGAACAGGAGCATTTCAAGTTCCTTTTGCTTTTTAGTGTGATAAAGGCAGGTGAAAAAAATGTGCTGATGCTTTTAAAAGTACACCACAGTGATTTCTTTACGTAACATTACCTAAGATACAAAACTGAAAAAGGGGGGCGGGTAGAAGAAATGGCTGGTTTTCAGGTAAATGTCTTGACCCATGTCAGGGGCTTTGTCTTTCTATGGACAAAAAAGGGCCACATACTAAACCTAACAAACTCAGGGGAGGCCAGTGTAACAAGCCCTACAAACTCAGACACCAAAATTAACCACAAAAGATGCTCTGAACATAAAAATTTCTGACTAAGGTGAGCCATAGCTGGTAGTCAATCCTGGGTCTATAGTTTTCTTGACAAAGGTCAGTTTACCTTGAGTGAGCCTGCCCTTTGTCTTTTTGCATCTAAAATGACATAACTTTTTAAATGTCAGTATTTCCTTTTTCTGGACCTCCCAGGTCACCCACCACATCAGAGCAGGATCTTGTTCCTTGATTGACATTTCTATGTGCTATAAAATGCTATGTTATTAACTATCCTTAACTGATCTATGTAAAAGAAGTATCTGTCTCTTCAATTTACTTTTTATCCAATCCCAGAGATTTGCCTGCTTTGCTTTCTCCTACTGTCTTAATCTACCACTGATGAATTTTATGTAAACCTCCTCCTTTGATTTTCAATGTATAAAATAAGTTGCAAAACCACCATTTTCTGGAGCATTTTGATTTTTCTTCACAGTAATTGTCATCAGTTTGGCTCAAATAAACTCATTAAAGTTCTCTACAAATTTGGACTTTTCTTTCTATTGACATTTACTTGTCATAGGTCAGCAGGCTTCCAAAGAAACCCACTGAGGACCACTCTGTGAACCTGGATTCAGTGCTAGGTACCAGCAGGAGTCCAATGTGCCCTGATGGCTCTTTGCTTCACATTGAGTGAACATGAGTGAGTATTTCTTGGAATACCAAACCTCCTTGTTTTAAGGTAGGAGGCCCTGACTTTATTTGAGCTGTATAATGTTTTTAAATCTTTGAGGTAGCAATAAAGTTTAAGGGTTGAGGTAATCTAGGCAAGGACAAGAGTTGAGATCATTCTAGGACAAGAGAGAAAAAAAATGGGTGGTTAGTTTTTAATTTTGGCTTTTCAATTGGAATTGCTTACTGTGATTCTGAACAAAACATTTTGCTGGATAAATGAAAGTCTGAACTTGTTCACCTTCAAAGATAAGGGGCATTTACTCTCTCTAGCTTGAATTTTGGGTATTCTTAGATGACTAAGAATTTATGTGGAGGTGTTTGAGTGTACTCCTCAAAACATGCAGTGGCCCCACGGGAAATTCCAACATGTCTATAATTAAATAATTGACTCATTCAGGGATGCATACATAAAGGCTGGTTACCTAGCACTTCAAGTTCTTACAGTTTTATTGTACAGCTAGGGAGAGAAAATAAGACACATAAGAGAATTAAAGAGACTTGGGAGGTGACAGACCCTTGGAGCTCAAGCCATAAGCAGCACACTTTAACCAACCACACAGTATCACTAGAAATTTGTTTAAACTCTGCCAATCTAAAAACAAACAAACAAATAAAGAGAGAAAAAAATAAAATTAGCATTAGAAATCATGCCTATAAGGCTGACAAGCTCCCAGACCCCAGACCCATTAATACTCCTGCAGATGTACTCTTCCTAGGGAGATTTTACTTGCAAGTATTTACAGAAAATGTAAAGATTTAACTAAAAGTGATATCAATTTTACATGGCCATAATTGAGCTTTTTTGACATCTAAATTAATTCTATGTGTGCACAATTAGGAAAAGCCAACTTTAAAAATCAAAATGAATGAATGGAGCCTTACCTCATTTGGCAAATAAAAGTCTTTGAAATGCAGCACAGAGAGACATTCTTCTCTCTAGAAATTTAGTAAGAAAATTTGACTTTCTCTGAACTAAAGATGGTTTCCAAAACTGCTCAATGCCAACACCCGACTTTTTCCTCTTCTCCAACCATCCCACTGTACCCTTTATTTTGTCATCCATACTTACTCTTCTTCCCTCCTCCTCTTCCTCATTTTCCTCCTTCTCTCTCTCTCTCTCTCTTTCTCTTTCTCTCTCTCTCTCTTCTACACATCTTCTGCAGTTCCCTCCTGACCTAGGGGACACTCAAATAATAAGAAAAAAAAAAAGAAAGAAATTAGACAAGGATAGACTGAAAGAAAAAATAATTCTGGCAGCTCTCTTTGGAGAAAATTCAGTTTCAGAAAGAGGGAAACTAGCAATTGTATACAAAAAACAAACAAACAAACAAACAAACACCTAAGAAAACTAAAGACATCTGACCCTGTGCCTAACCCTGTGGGAATTTTATTTAACTTTTAGAACATATGGTCTTGGTCATTCTGACCTATTCAGTTAATACACCTACTGGTTTCTGAGAGCAAAGCAACAGAATTACTAAATAGCATTTGCTGACTAAACTTTTACAGAATCTGGTTTTACTGTAAAAAGTCAGGTCACCTTAAGAAAACTAAAATAGAGTTTAGTTACTGACTGAGTAAAAGTACCTAGCTACCATTGTAGGAGGAACCCTATTCCACATGAGGAGGCCATGCATAGGTGTTGTACCCACAGCCCAGCTAGTTTCCCAGCTGACAGCCAACGTAAGTTTCCTAACATGAGTGAATGAGCTTCAAATGACTCCATCCTACAGCTTTCAAGTCTTCAAGTATTTCAGCTGAGGATCTCTAACTGTAGAGCGGAGATAAACCATCCCACAGTGTACTACCTGAATTCCTGACCAACTCAAACATAAGAGGTAATAAATATTTATTGTCATTGTAAGCCAATACATTTTAGGGTAATGTGTCATACAGTAATACATAATAAATACAGTGTACTTTATTGAAAAAAGAAAACTAAACTACAATTTAATAAAAACAAAAGCAAGCATAGGGCTGCTATGAGGACTATGAGAGAATATTTACTAATACTTTAGGAAAAATAGAAATTACAGGAAAGTGGAAACTAACTACTAAGGCTCTGATAGATACTGGGGCTACTATATCCATTTTCAATCCTACCCAACTAAGTTTCTTTCTTCCTCAAAGTATAGCTTCTATACCAATGGTAAGGACATCTAATCAACCAATGTCTGATTTTAAATCAGAACTTTTTCCTTCCAACTAGGGAATGATACATGGCAATATATATTTTTACTACTCAAATCTGTCCCAAATCACCCAATAGGGTGACACTTTCTTGAAACCAATGGCGCCCACATATCCTTCTCCCAGAAGAATGAAATGTATTGAGAACTAAATAAATCACACCCTGAACTACTTGGGAAAAATAATAACTTTCAAAAGAACTTACCTGAGAGGAAACTATCTTAACACTGATGATATGATTGTGACAGATGTTCCCATGCAAATTTAGGCCTTTTCCAGTACAGATATTGGCAAGATTAAGTAAACCACTTATTAAAATAACTATTGACAATACTTTGCTTCTAATATTTGCCAATATCTTTTAAGGCTTGGTGCACTAGCTGAAATTAGCTCATTGTATAAGATTATTTTTAAAAAAAGATAAAAGAGGGGAAGCTTATGATTCCATCTGCAAACCCCTATAATTCCCCTATCCTTTCAGTAAAGAAGCTGAATGGAAAAGAATAGACATTTACATTGGATCTGATAGTTATAAATAAAGATATCCTGTAGTTTCATATTTACATACCATATTAGTAGCTATTCTTGTATATACTGCCAATATTTTTCAGTGATAAGTTTATGTAGTGCCTTTTTCAGTATTTTTACTAAAATAACAGCGAATACCTTTTTGCTTCTCTACCTGTGAAGATTACAAGTTAACTTGAAGAGTAATGCACCAGGGACATAAGGGGAGCCCCACCTATTCCCCTCAGAAACTAAAAGTTGATTTAAATGATGTTAAATTTTTTAAAAATTTCACTTTAATCCAAATAATGGACATTTTACCCTTATGTTTTAGGATATACTACATTCCCAAGAGGACACCGTTTACCTAGTACAATAGTTAGCCATAAATGGACGTAGGGTCTCAAAGGACAAGCTTTGATTCTGTTTACCTCAATTATAATACCTTGGTTATGTAGTATCTAAAGATGGGCTAATAACTAACCCTAGAAGACTAAGAGGAATAATATTTTTTCCTTTTCCAAAAATAAACAAACAAAACAGCTTAGAGGATTTCTGGGTCTGACTAGATACAGTCACAATTGGGTTTTAAAATTTTATTAATGGCCCCGCCTCTATAATGTCTTATTAAAATCAGATCAACCTGATTCAATTAAATGAAACCTCAAAGGGAAATGAACTAAAGAAGCTCTAGTTTAGACTATTAAACTCAATAGTTAAAGCGCTTTCTCTCCACATGACAGCCATCTCTGTGACAGTCATGCAAAACAAAATAGTTACAAAAACTTCTATATTTATGTTATTCATTCTGTTAAATCTCCACTGAATTTACATCACACTCAACACTTCTGTCAGTCTATTGGCTTCTGATGAAGTACTCTTGCTTTCTGTGCTTAATATTATCTTAACTAGATGTAAAAATCTTAACCCTGTAAGTTCGCTATCTTCTTTGAAGGATGAAGACATCTGTAACTGCATTTTGCTTATCGACCACCTTCTTGTTCTTAGAAATAGTTTACAGGAAGCTTACTGATAATACTGACTTATTTTGGTTTACAGATGGATCTTATCTAAAAGATGAACAGGGATGTTACAGCCAAATTAGCCAGACTTGAGAATATTTCTTCTCCCTATTAAATCAATAAAAGACTATTTTACAGTCAATGGACAGCTACAAAAACAAAAAACAAAAAATAGAATATGGCAATAAAAAGGGGAAACTTTTGACCAAGACAAACAGATATGGCTTAGGCCCAATTAGAAACCAATCTTAACTTATAGGGCTCAATTACCTATACTTCAGTATGTACATGAGCTAAGAAATTGGGGTCTTAAAAAGATGATTTTATGGAGTAACCTTCTCCTACTGTAGTTCACAAAGCATATGACAGATGTCTATCTCTCTGAAATATAACTCTAGAAAATTACTCCATATGTTTCAGGGTCATTTTCCATTTTCTTTTTAGGTTCATTTGAGGTATAGTAATTGAATTTCATCCAAATGCCGCCATCTCAAAAATACAAATATGTGTTACTTATAATTTGTATGTTGTCCCACTGGATTGAGGCATTTTCTTATAGAAAAGCAATGGCCTTACTGGTAGGTAAATTATTATTGGAAGAAAAATAATCCACAACTGGGGAATGCTCTGAGTTACATAGTTACTTAAAACCTCATTTCACTGGGTAAATAATGCAACCCATTAGTAATATTTGGCCTATTCTATAGCATTTTCATGTGCTCATCACCCCAGTCCTTTGGATGGAATATAGAAATGGTACAATTGATACACAAATAGATAAATTTTCTGAAGCTTTTAATCTCCCTTAGGCAAAAGCTCTCCTTATAATGCTTCTCAATGTGAAATTTACTTCTGGTAAACATAGACTTTCTCCTTATTAATCATTAGTCACCCTATGCATCTGGATAAAGGGACATATAAACTAACCTTACTAGGAGGAGACATTCTACATTATTATCAAGGACTTATTAACCAATTTAAAAAGATTGATAAATTAGTAACTGATTCATTTCTGTGTACTTTAGGGAGACAACAACTTCAAAGACCATGGCTGGAGATTTAATTTATTGGAAAGACATCGGTTAAGATTCTCTCCAACCTCATTGGTAGAGAACTTTTCAGGTGTTACTAGTTAATCCATGTGCAGCCCAACTTAAAGGAGTTAATTATGGATTCAATTTCTCATTTTAAAAAGGCACCTAACAGTGAATGGACATCTATTCCTGTCTGACATTCACCTCTGTGTACAGCAAACATCAAAGATTCCTTAAGGATGAGAAACCACTGACACCAGAGGTAGACAGCTATCCCGAGACATCAAGAAGGCTTTATACCTATATAATTAATATTGAACTTTAACCATTTGTTTAATCATCTTTATCTGTTTGCTAATAATATCAGTAACAATAATAGTTATAGTTGTTCTTATATAGTCCAACTGTTAATTTCTAAAAGTATATAAGATAACATATATTATCTATAATGCTATTTGTGTAGTTTCTGTTTTAAAAATTAAAAGAAATATTATTACGTGTATATGATTTTGAGAAAAGAAAGTAGTTTGTTCTAATAAGTTGATTATTTCTAAATAAGGAAAAGGAGACAAACTGTGAAAGACAAGTGAAGTGGTAGATGGTTAATAGAAAAAAAAATTGAGAAAGGAATTTTATGTATAAATGGTAGAACCCAATTATGGGAACATGCTTAGCCCCTAACCCAACAAAGATTAACTACATTCAGATAGAAGCTAAAGTGACTATAAAAAAAATAGCCCTCTATTATGGCTGCTGAGACACATAAGATTTACTTATAAAAAAAATTAACACTCTTACTGTTCTCCTGACCTCTGAAAAAAATTTTAAATGGTAATTGTAATTTACATTATTCTGTTTTTATAGACTTGGCCCTAATTAAGCCTTAAAGTTTCCAAGTGCAACTAACAGCCATCAGGTTAATAATGAATAACACTTAAATGCTTACAATGGAAATGGATGGGATATATTAAAATAATAACAACATTAGTAAATAAAAACCCATCTTATGATTAGATTGTGAAAACTTAAGAGGTGTATGGTGTGCCCTCAAACTATAAGTAAATGTTATACTAGATGCAAAGTACAATAAAAAATGACTGGCAGCAAAACTTGGATCATAATTACTTATAAGTTAGAAATAATCCAGTGTGTTTTTACTTAGTGAAGGCCTAGTGAAGGCCTGTTAGACCTGACTGCCTCCCATGTACCTGCCTTTCCTTTTGAAAAAATAAAATAAAATTTAGCCTTGACTGTCATTTAAGTATGGTCTTGCCCCATCCCCAATTATCCAACATTTCAACAAGACAAATAATGACCTTAAGACTTTCTAAGAAAAGTGTTTTCTAGCAATGTGGGACCACATTATCCAACCAAAAGGTTGGTCATCAATACATCTTTTGGATTAATTTATTGCCAAAAGGGTGATTTGTGGATAAAGAGAGAACACATACCTGACAAGCTCAGGGGAAGGCAGCATGGCAAGCCCTACAAACTCAGAGACGAAAAAAGTTGGTCTGAACATAAAAATTCCTAACTAAGGTGGTCCATAACCAGTAGTCAAACCCTTGGCCATTATCTTCTTTGACAAATATCAGTGTTTACCCTAAGTGAGCCTGCCTATGTCTTTTTGCATCTAAAATAACATAACCCTTGGAATGTTCATAAATCTTATTTCCAGAGCCCCCAGGACACCCACAACACCAGAGAAGGATCTTGTTCCTTGATTACCATATCTATGTGATGTAAAATGCTAACTATTAACTATACTGTATCCACCTATGTAAAAAACATATCTGTCTTTCTAATTTACTTTTTATCCATTCCCAGAGAATTTCCTGCTTTGCTTGATCCCACCCTCTTAATCTACCACTAATGAAATCCTTAGTTTTAATGTATAAAACAACTTGCAAAACTGCCATTTTCCAGAGCATTTTCTCAATTTGTTGAGATTTTGCTTCTTGGTAATTGTCATCAGTTTGCCTCAAACTCATTAAAGTTCTCTACAGGTTTAGATGTTTCATACATCGAATTTTTTTTTCTTACTGAAGTACAATGTATTTAGAATTTGCAAGAATTTTTCTCACACTGTCTCCTGGGAAAAAATGTGGGGGGATTCAAGGAACTGTGTGTGTGGATCTTCCCTGGGGTCTGCCTAGGGGAATAGAGAGATTTTTTTCTCTTTTGGCTCTTCTTCTACAACAAAAAGAATTCAGATCTATGCTCACTTCATCTTTTTGCAGCTACCAGCATCTAGAGAGTAACCAGGATCAGGGGTTTCTCTACTGCCCATGGATGCAACCACACTTACTTAACCTCACAGTACTTAGTGCTTTTACACTCCTCTGTACCTATTGTTTCTCTAGCCACAGCATCATGTAGAACCAGGTGGTGGCATATTTGCCTGTATACAATAATCTATGAGTGTTTCAGTACCTCCCTTCCCCCAAATTCCCAAGAGTTTATTTGGTTCTTTTCTTAACACTGCTGAAGTCAGTGTATAATCAGGGGGAGAGATCAGAGCACACCAAAAAGAAAGTGACCTTACACAAAATACCAACAAGTTATATTTATGTTTTGTTTCAAGCAGCCTATTGGCTACTTGCAGCTTAATCAATTAACTTAAAATGTTTTTTGAACCACCAAAGCTCTATATCAACTTTGTGACTCCTTGACCCTTATTCCTTCCACCAATAGGACAACAAACAACAGTTAAGCATATTTATGGGGCTTGTTTCATACCTACCTTCAACAATCAGCCTCATTAACATGAAGGGCAGTGGATGGCCCTTATTCCCTTCTTATCCACTACATGTTTGAGGCAACATCATAATACTCTTGCACTAAGATACCAGGGACCTTATCCTTTATGTTTGAAAATTTCTATCTCTCTCTTGTTTTTCTGTCATTACCAAAACTTGATACAAATTTGAAGGGTCTTAGATTTCATATTTACAAAGCCAACATATGAGCCTGCTACTTTCATGAATTATGACAAACAAATAAACCAAAAAACCCAACATTACATGGCTTAGTATAAGACAAAAGATATCCTTATTTATGACACGACAGTCAGGAAAAGATTTTTGTTAACATTTTTTCTCTTTTTACCTAATTTCCCATATGATAATGCAAAGAGAGCCAGGACAATGCTGCACATGCATGAATTTGGATCACATTTGAGCAACCTTGAGCTTAAGAAACGTCAATTTTTAAAGCAAATTGCAAGCAAACTTGTCCAACCTTTGCTCAGAGAGAGACATTACTTTTATTATATCAGTCAGATAATGAATCTGCATTTCATCCCAGTGAGAAACACTATGACATCTTTTCAATCAGTGTGTTCTACCATAATCTTTGAAAGGAAATGCAAACATGGACTGACATAAAATGTGAAGTCTTGAGATAGTGGAGACTGGTCTAATGGTGTGCAAGTTTCTATTTACAGTGTGGGAATACTCCTTTATCTGAAGAAAAAGTCTATGAAAGATTTTGGATACAAAGACTGACTGTGCTTCTGTGTTATTGAAAAATTGCTATAACTTTTAGGAGTGTAGAAGAGTTGGAGGGAATGACCATGAGACTTAAAAGAAAGGCAGATACATGGATGATGTGATGTCAACCAGGTAAAAGCAAATAAAAAGAAATCTGAATACAACATTTATAAAATAAATGTAAAACTTTGAACAATAATTGAAAAAAAGTTAATTGCTCATAATGACACAACAAATTGATTCTGTATTACTAACCTAAATTGTAAGGCTAAATAATTAAATTTACAGAAGTGAACATTAGAGAATATCTCTGTAGTTTAGAAGATAAAAACAGTTCTGCCACAAAACAAAAGGGCAGGCTGATGAACTATAATATGAAGAAAAGCTGATAAATTTTGCCTCCACTGTAAGATTATTTTTGCTACATTAAACATATTTGTATATATCCAGTTCTGTGTAGTTATATGACATCTCTCCTCCATCATTCTTGACCTTGCACACACTGATGCTTATATTTTTCACCCAGTGCACATTGAAATGAAAGAGTGACATGGAGATTAAACAACATCTTATTTATAATGACTGGATCAAAGAACGAATAAAAGAAGAGACTAAAAATACATAGAAATTAAGGACAATGAAAACAAGACATATCAAAATAATTGGGACACAGGGAAAGCAGTAATAAGAGTGAAATTTATATCACTACAGGGCTATCTTAAGAAATAAGAAAAGTTACGAGAAAACATCCAAACATCCCATCTTAAAGAACTAGAAAAAGAAGAATAGAAAACACTCAAAGTCAGCAGAAAAAAGAAATAATAAAAATTAAAACAGAGCTAAATTAAATGGAGAACAGAAAGACAATAGGAAAAATTAATGCTGCAAAGACCTTGTTCTTTGAGAAAGTCAATAAAGTTGACAAACCCCTGGGTAGACTAATCTAAGGGCAAAACCCCCCCCCCCACAAATATCCAAAATTAGAAATGAAAGGGGAGAAATTATCACCGATACCACAGAAATACAAAAGATTATAAGAAAATATTATGAAGGGCTTTATGCCACTAAATGTTACAACCTAGAAGAAATGGACAAGTTCCTAGAAATCTATAGCATGCATGCACTGAATCAAGAAGAACTGGGTAATATAAATAGACTAATCAATAGCAAAAGTATTGAAATTACTATCCACAACCTTCCTAGAAGCAAAAGCCCTAAACCAGATGGTTTCACCAATAAATTTTACCAAGCGTTTAAAAAATAATTTACCTATCCTCCTCACACTCTTCCAAATAACTGAAGATGAGGCAACACTTCCTAACTCATTCTATGAGGCCAACATTACCTTAATACCAAACCCTGGTAAAGACAACACAAAAAAGAGAAAACTATAGACCAATATCTCTGATAAACACAGATGCAAAAATTCTAAGCAAAATATTAGCAAATAGAATACAACAATGCATCAAAAAGATCATATATCATGATCAAGTGGGATTCATCCCAGGAGCACAAGGGTGGTTTAACATATGAAAATCAATCAATGTGATACACCACATAAACAAAATAAAAGATAAAGACCACATGATATATCAATTGATGCAGAAAAAGCATTCAACAAGATACAACATCCATTTATGATAAAAACACTGAATAAAATAGGTATGGAAGAAATGTATCGCAACATAATAAAGGCCATATATGACAAACTCTCAGCTAATATCATGCTGAATGGGAAAAAGCTGAAGCCCATTCCCCTAAAATCAGGAACAGGACAGGGATGTCTCCTGTCACCACTGCTATTCAATATAATACTGGAAGTTCTAGCCAGGGCATTCAGGCAAGAGAAAGAAATAAATGGTATCTTAACTGGAAGAGAAGAGGTCAAATTTTCACTATTTGCAGATGACGTGATCCTTTATATAGAAAATTCCAGAGACTCCACCAGGAAACTATTAGAAACAATAAATGAATACAGTAAAATCACAGAATACAAAATCAACAAACAAAAAATCAACAGCATTTCTATATACAAACAACAAATCTTAAGAAAAGGAGAGAGTCAATAAGTTTTGCTATCACAACAACAACAAAAAAATGAAGTACCTGGGAATTACTATAACAAAAAATGTGACAGACTTAAACACAGAAAACTATAAGGCAGTTTTGAAAGAAATTGAAGCAGACACAAAGAAATGGAAAAATATTCCATGTTCATGGATAGGAAGACTTAATATTGTTAAAATGGCCATATTACCCATAGCAATTTACAGATTTAATGCAATTTCCATCAAAATCCCACAAACATACTTTCATGAAATAGATAAAAAAAATTTATCAGATTTGTATGGAACCACAAAAGACCTCGAATTGCCAAGGCAATACTACATTGAAAGAATGAGACTGGTAGTATCACACTCCCTGATTTCAATTTATACTATAAAGCATGAATAATCAAAACAGCTTGACATTGGCTGAAAAACAGACACAGACCAATGAAACAGAATTGAAAACCCAGAAATAAATCCACAAATTTATGGACAAATAATTTTTGATAAAGAAGCAAAAAAATATGCAATGGGGAAAGACAACCTCTTCAGTAGATGGTGCTGCAAAAACTGGAAAAGCACATGCAAAAGAATGAATCTAAGCCATGAACTCTCACCATATACTAAAATTAATTCAAAATTAAAAACCTCCATATAAGACCCAAAACAATAAACTGTATAGAAGAGAACATTGCTACTAAACTTATAGACCTAAGACTTAAGGAAGACTTCATGAACCTAACCTCAAAGGTAAGGGAAGTAGAAGCAAAAATTAGTGAAAGGGACTATATCAAACTAAAAAGCTTCTGCACAGCAAAAGAAACCATCAACAAAGCAAAAAGTCAGCCAACCAAATGGGAGATAATATTTGCAAATAATGCATCTGACAAGGGTCTAATATCTAAAATAAATGAAGAACTAATACAACTCAATAACAAAAAACAAACTACCCAATTAAAAAGTGGGCAGAGGACCTAAACAGACACTTCTCCCATGAAGAAATACAAATGCCCAACAGACATATGAATTGTTTGACCTCATTATCTATCAGGAAAATGCAAATCAAAACCACAATGAGATACCACCTCACACCTGTTAGAATAGCTATTATCAACAAGGCAAGGAATACCAAGTGCTTGGAGAGGATGGGGAGAAAAAGGAATCTCGCACACTGCTGGTGGAAATGAAAATTGGTACAACCACTATGGAAGACAGTGTGGAGGTTCCTCAGAAAATTGGTAATGGAGTTATCATATGACCCAGCAAGCCCCTTTTGGGTATCTACCCAAAAAACTTGAAAACATTAGTCCACAAAGACTTACATAACCCAATATTTATTGCAGTGCTGTTTACAGTGGCCAAGACATGGAGACAACCAAAGTGCCCTTCAATAGATGACTGGATAAAGAAGCTGTGGTACATACACACAATGGAATATTACTCAACTATAAAAAAGATTAAATACTGCTATTTGCGACAAAATGGATGGACCTAGAGATCATCATGCTAAGCTTAATAAGCCAGACAGAAAAAGCCAAGATCCATGTGACTTCACTCTTATGTGGAATATAAAACTGAAAGTAACAAAGAAAAAACAAACAAACAAAAAACTCATGGACACAATAAATAGTTTATGGTTATTTGAGGGTGAGAGGGGAGAGTATGAAAGAAGAGGGAGGAGGTGGAGAGAAGGAAGGGGGAGCCAGATATATGGTGATGGAAAGAGAACTCACACTGGGTGGTGAACATATAATGCAACAAGTAGACAATGCACTGTAAAATTGTAAAGCTGGAACCTACATAACTCTTGATAACCAATGTCACCCCAATAAGTCTAATAATAAAAAATATTTAAAAGAAAATTGCTTGAATTTGCTTTTTGTCTAACATCATTTCCATTGTCTAAAATAAATATAAACAGCAAGTAATGTCATTAGCAAAAAAACATAAAGTGAGAAATGTACATTAAAATGATGTATAACAAAACCACATTTATTTAAGAATGTGTTCTAATATCTAATGGCAAATTTCAACAATGCAAGAACCGCAATTACTTCTGTTTCAGCCTAAAACAAGAAACATTTGAACTTTAAACATTCTGAAGTCTTCTAATTTGTTTTCTGCTGTCTAAACCCTGAATTATGATATTGACTCTTCCTTAAAAAACATTTCTTAACTTTAGGTAAATAAATAGTTTCACTATAATCAAAACTTCATAGATATTTTAAGTAGAGACACATTTATCATCTCCATTAAGGACAACTTACACATAATAAAGAAAAATAATTATATTTCTATAATTGTGACATAGTCACACTGTTTCTGTTGATAATGAATGAACTTAATTAGGTGCATCATACTTATTATGTTAACACAGCTTTCACTGAAATAACTATACTACTTCTGAAATAGTCCCTGTGAATTTTGCAATCATATTAAATTTAGATTAATTTTCAAGTGACAGTCTTCAACTTCTTTAAAATAAGAGTTTTAATACCACTTACAACTCTGAGTGAGAATTTCATCAAATTACATTAGTCTTTAGGACTAGATCAGTTTTTACCACCAAAATTGCTTTTTCAAACATGAGCTCCTACTTGGAGTCCTGATTTTTCTCCTCTTACAGGATCTACATCTGGAAATAGAAAATCCTCACCCAATACCAATTTGCTGCCAAAACAATGGGTTCAGTGTGATGGTTACAACCTCAGGTACAGTTGGGTCAGAGGCAGCCAGACCCTGAGACATGTGTTAGTAATTCTGTGACCTCCCTGGTCCACAGAGCTCAGTTGCCATTTTACCTGTACTGGCAGTGATGTTTTACACTTGGGGAGCTGAAAATGATTCTGAAAAACTTTGTTTCAGTTTTAAATTTCTAAAGGTGATCAGAAGTTTCTAGTAAGCATCTCTAAAGAGACTGCTGGCAGGTCTGAGAGAGGCTTCTTTTTCATGGAGATTGGAGACAGACAGGGGCTCACCTGGAGGGAACAAACAAGGTTGAGGTCTGAAACATAAGGCAGTGGCAGAAAAGCCCATGTATCTCACTGGATTGTGCAATTTTCTGAGAAGATCTACTATCCAAGCTAGAAGTCTTTGTTAACCCTTGGCCCCCAAGTACCACCATGATTTAATTCTGTTGTATGGAGGAGCTTTCTCTTTGTCTGCACTTATTTATATATTCTTGTATTTATTGACATACAGAGGGTGCTAAAAATATATACACATTTTAAGAAAGGATAAAAGTATATTAAAATTGTGATACTCAATATATACTGATAACAAAAGATGAATACAAATCACATTTAATTTTTAATTACTAGGAGTGTTCAAAGTGGTTACCATCAGTGTTCAGATCCTTTTGATTATGGAAAACTACTGCTTGAGCAATGTTGACCAAAGTGTCTACTTGTATCACAGTGCATGCCATTTCAATTTCTTCCCAAAGTACTGCCAGTGTAGCCTTTTTCTATGGTATATCATATTCTTTAAGGTACCCCATAGGTAGAAGTCAAGGAGTGTTAAGTCAAGAGAATGTGGGGAAAACTCAAACAATGTTTTTGAATTTTAAATGTCCCTTCAAAATGGACTTGAACTCCTCAAATTACAACCATGCTTTTGCCATTTTCTTTGACTGTCTTGCCTGTCACATGGTAACACTAGCATTCATTTGACTAATGCCATCTTTTGAGCGAATGTCATACTACACATTGCTACCATAATTCAATTCAAGTTCAAAAAGTAATACATAGATAACATCTCTTAAAATGTGTATACATTTATTTTGGCACCCTTGGCATTTTTACAGACTCATGGGTCCATGTCTGATTCTTCATCTTTTGATTGTTATTATTGTTAGTTACTACATTTTGTTGCATTAATTATTTTGTCATTAGTATTAGTTGTTTGGATTTAAACAGTGTAAGTTACTTCAATATTAAGCATTTTTAATACTAAGCAATGTGAAATATATATAAAAAAATTATAGGGTTTGGATTTTTTTTTAAAAAAATGGCCCGTCAGAGCAGAAGAAAGAACCCATTTTCCAGAAAAGCATATAAGAACTGGAAAATACATTGGCAGTCACTGACTTTTGAAATATCAGGCACACATATATATCTAATATTAAAATGATTAAGAACAAAGAAGGCAATCAAAGCTCACATTTATGATTTTATGCCAACTGTTATATAACATTGAAAAAATAGAACAACTCCTAACTATGCAGTGTTTTTTAATTATCCAAGTCTGGGGCCATCAAATATGTGTAATACATAGTATGTGATTTGAAAATTTATTATAGAAGGTCAGAGGCAACACTGATGCAGAAGTAGTTACACAGCAAAAACAAAAAAGATACAGTGAAGGTCGACTTCATGATAAGCAGGACATAAAGTAGACAGTATTTCTTAACAAAGGTAACTTTAGAGTCTTTACTATATGCTGAGCAATATTTTAAGTCCTCTAATAGCATTAACTTGTTTAAAAATTCTTTGTAGTAAATCATGACTACTTTTCTGATGACAGTGGGCCTACTGAAGTATATAACCCAATTCACAAGTAAAGGCCCAGGTTTTGAAACTGGGACTGCAGACTAAGGCTACATGCTTATAAGCACTGAGCACCACTCCATTCTCACAGTTTAGATTAACCAGGTGCGTCAAGATCCAGAGCTAGGAAGAAATGCTTCAAGAAAGACAGAGACCTGACCTGTGTTTCTAAGAGTGTGACTGACCCTCACCCCTGAACAAGGGTATATCTGTGCTACTACTCTTCACATATGTAGATGAGTGCAATGACCACGCTGTGGTGCTATATTGAGCTAACAGTCCTCTGAATGGGCAAGAGTCTCTCTTTACATGTGCCATGGGTATGTGTGGGGGATGTTCTATGGCAATATGTGCATTTAAGAGTATACAAGGGCTGTCCAGATTTTTAAAAAGCAGCCATAAATACCTCTATTTTTTTTATATTACATAGCTGGATACTTCCCTGACAACTCTCAAAAAATTAATATATTGGACTTAAATAAGGGAGAAAATAATATAATCTCTCCAGGTTGGTGAAGAACCTGAAGAAAAAGCAGAAATGGAATCTAGAAAGGCAAGATAGTGCTAGGAGTGAGGGTCAGTGTGAGGGAAGAGATTGTATCTCAAGTATCTGTGAATATAATCATACCAGGACCCCTAAAAGGCTGAGTTTGTAGAAGACAGGAATTGTTTTAGCACAAGACATTACACTGACCCATTCTAAGGGAAATAAACTATGCATATGGGAAAAGAATAATAAATAAATACACACACACACACACACACACACACATATATATATATATGTGTGTGTGTGTGTGTATATATATATATGAAGGGTGTTCATGGCATGAGAATATTGTAGAATTTGAAATATAATTTAATTATATTCTAACACTGACTATCAAAGCATACAAACCAGCAATTCCAATTCTAAGTATATACTTGACAGGCTGACATAACTTCAGGAGACATGTAAATAAACATTCATAGTAGGATGTTCCAAAAACAAAAACCTAAAAATTATCAAGAAAAATAGAGATAAATTGATTTTGTAGGTACACCTGAAGATGCAATGACTGTTAACAGTCCAGCGATAGAGGATAAGCAGGGCTGTAAGAGGATAACCACAGACTGACGGTAGAGTACAGAGTTTGAAGGTAACAGAGTTAGGTGTAGGCTTTTCCTAAGTTTTGTTTTTTATTTTTGAGAGAATTAGATTTACAGGACTCAACATTCATTGAAAAATGAATGAACCAACTCTTCAACTTTATAAACTAAGAGAAGAAAACATAAGTGATAAGTAGTTTCAAATTGTTATGAATAAAATAAAATATTGAGAAACTTTAAATAATAATATTTATAATAAAGACAGATTATTAGCCAGAAATCAATTTAATAAACAAAACTTTTGAAAGTCAAATTAAGGGATTAAGAAAACACATAAGGAGTTCCCTGGTGGTGTAGTGGCTTAAGGCTTCAGCACTGGCGCTGTCGCCACTGCGACCTGGATTTGATTCCCAGCCAGGGAACTACCCACATACAAAAAAACAAAAAAACAAAAACACAAAAACAAAACAAAAAAAAGCCCACATACACATGAAAAAATAACACTGGCAATTAATGTGGACAATCTATTCATTTAAAAGCCATCATTAAAAATGTAGAAAAGATGGAGTTCCCTGATGGTGTGGTGGCTTAAGGCTTCGGTTTCGGTGTTGCCGCTGTCAGTGCTGCGGCCTGGGTTCGATTCCCAGTCAGGGAGCTACCCACATACCAAAAAGCAAAAAAAAAAAAAAAAAAAAAAAAAAAGTAGAAAAAAATGCTATCCAATCCCAAAATTTTGTATACCTAGGAGAAGATATTTGCTAATAAAATGTGTTATAAATATTTACTCAAATTTCAGAAGAAAGTTTTAATTAGCCAATTTTAGTATACAAATTTAATATTTAAGTTTATTTCTAAAATCAGTTTGAATAAGTTCTTACACATTAAGCTACGTATGTAGTTCCTTTGCTATGTAAACTTGTAAGGAAGAAAAATAAACCTGACCACATTGTCCTATTAAATAAAAAATGGAAATATAAAGGAAAGAGAAGAGACAACAACTGACTAAGAATAAGACTTTTACTGAAAAACAACCATTTTTTTTTACCTTCTCAATTTTAGCTCCTCCTCCTATAGGCTTCTTTCTTAGGTAAGTAACATCAGTCTTAAGAGGTCTTGAGGAAGTTGAGAATCAGGGCTTCAAATCACCATGCCTAATTTCTGTGTCACAATGACACACACAAGAAAAGACACAAAATGTGGAAAAATGGTCCTGTGCTATCTCTACTGACACAGAAGGAGTCATGAACAGTCAACTCCTACATGGAAACTAACAGGTGCATTTTCTCCCTGTCTTCAGAATGTCTTTCTATCCTTGTGAATGTCACACATTACGAGGCAGTCATGGCCCTCTGCTTGAAGTACAGACCTGACAATCTCTTTTAGTACCTGCTGGTAACAGGGTCTCTAGGTGATGATGAGCAGCGTTTCTATATTCTCCATTCCCTGAGATTCCCAGTTTCCTCTCCAGTTTTTGCACCATAATTATCAAACTGCCATCCCCATTTTTCTCCAACCTACTTCCCCAGAACCAAGCAACACCTCCTTATTGAATAGATAGTTTAAATCATAGTTGTAAAGAGCTTGAATCTCCTCTTCTACCCTCCTTGTGACTATGTGTGTATTGGGGCAAGCAGGAAAATGAGTAGCTGAAGCCAGTAGAAAGTACTCTGCACTATCTAGGAAGGGAGGGACTGCTTGGATGGGACAGTGGCAGGGTTTGCCCCTCTCACTTCTCCCCTGAAATCTTTAAGAGGGTTTCCCACATACACATCATCCTCACAATTATACACACTCATAATGAAACATACAATGACAGAAGCTCACATAATTTTACTCAAGGTCACAACAATCACACTTTAACAGTCCCCATGAGTGAGCAAATCTCAAAAAGGTGTTCATATACAAACATGTAATAATATCTACAGTCCTCTGGGTGCCTGAACATGGAGGCCCTTTTTATCAATCATCTCACAAACACTGCTCAGCCCACATGGAAATCGTGTTGAACATATGGAACTCAAAAAGTGCTGTGAGAATTACCATTTTAGGTCATGGCATGTGCTAGTCATAGCATGTGGCTAAATAATACAGCAGAGTAAAAAAGAGAGCATGGAGAAAAGGGAGCATAGAGGTAAATTGGAGCTCCAGACATTCTGAGTTCCAGTGGGTAACAGGTACAGCAGGAGCAGTGAAAGAGCAGAGGATCTGTAAAAATTTCCTGGGGCTGCTGTAAGAAGATACCACAAATTGTGGCTTAAGACTGCAAAAATATAATTTCACAGTTATGGAAGCAGAAAGTCTGACATCAGGTTGTTGGCAGTGTCACAATCTATCTGAAGGCTCTAGGGGTAAGTCTTGCCTTTTTCTCACTCTCTGTGGATGCCAACACCCTTGGCTGTACATTTATCATTCTATCTGCTAGTATAATTAAAGGTGGTCTCTGTGTGCATACATGTGTATCCAAATTTCTTTTATTTTCTTTTTAATTCATTTTTATTGTTAGACTTATTGGGGTGACATCTGTTAGCAAGGATTACATAGGTTTCAGGCATACAATTCTACAGTGCATTGTCAACTTGTTGTATAATAATTTCACCACCTAATGTGACTTCTCTTTCCATCACCTTATATTTAGCTTCCCCCCCTCCTCTCCCACTCCCTCCCCTTTCTCCCCTCCCTGACCCACTCATCCCCAAATAAAAATTAAACTATTGACTGTGTTCATGAGTTATATGTTTCTTCATTTCTTTTTTCTTTGCTTTCAGTTTTATATTCCGCATATGAGTGAAGTCATACAGTTCTTTGTTTTTTCTGTCTGGTTTATTTCACTAAGCATGATGATCTCCAAGTATTTTTATATTTTGGGATAAATACACAGAAGAGGAACTGCTGGATCATATGATAGTTCTATTAATTTTTTAATGAACCTTCATACTGTTTTTTCATAGTGGCTGCACTAATTTACAATCCTACCAAAATTGTATGTGTTTCCTTTTCTCCATAACTTTTTCAACTCTGCTATTTCTTGTCTTTTTTAAAATAGTCATGCTAATAGGTGTGAGGTGGAATCTCATTGTGGTTTTGATATCCATTTCCACAGTAACTAGTGATGTTGAACATCTTTTTACATATCTTTTGGCCATTTGTATGTCTTCTTGGAAACAGTGTCTATTCAAATCATTTGCTCATTTTAACAATAGATTATTTGTTGTTGTTGAGTTGTATGAGTTCTTTGTATATTTTGTATATTTTTATTTTTTTATTTATTTATGTTTTTATTTTTTGTTAAGCATTTATTAATAAATATTTAGAGATAAAGAAGGAAAATGGAAATCACATTGCTATTAACATGTCTATTTGAAGATAACTAATGCATTTTTTTTAATTTCATTTTTATTGTTAGACTTATTGGGGTGACATCTGTTAGCAAGGATTACATAGGTTTCAGGCATACAATTCTACAGTGCATTGTCAACTTAATGTATAATAAGGTCACCACCTAATGTGAGTTCTCTTTCCATCACCTTATATTTAGCTTCCCCCCCTCCTCTTCCACTCACTCCCCTTTCTCCCCTCCCTAACCCACACGTCACCAAATAAACATTGAACTATCGATTGTGTCCATGGGTTATTTGTTTGTTCATTTCTTTTTTTCTTTGCTTTCAGTTTTATATTCCGCATATGAGTGAAATCATGCAGTTCTTTGTTTTTTCTGTCTGGCTTATTTCACTTAGCATGATGATCTCCAGGTCCATCCATTTTGTCGCAAATGGCAATAATTCATCTTTTCTTACAGCTGAGTAATATTTCATTGTGTATATATACCACAGCTTCTTTATCCAGTCATCTGTTGCAGGGCACTTTGGTTGTTTCCATGTTTTGGCCACTGTGAACAGCGCTGCGATGAACATTGGGGTACATAAGTCTTTGCGGACAAAGGTTTTCAAGTTCTTTGGGTAGATCCCCAGAAGGGGGATTGCTGGGTCAAATGGTAGCTCCATTCCCAATTTTCTGAGGACCC
>PVJL010008759.1:0-63679 GCA_004026885.1 Lyroderma lyra
TTTTTTTTTTTTTTTTTTTTTTTTTTTTTTTTTTTTTTTTTTTTTTTTTTTCTTTTTGGAATGTGGGTAGCTCCCTGACTGGGAATCGAACCCAGGCCGCAGCGCTGACAGCGCCAATGCTGAAGCCTTAAGCCACTACACCATCAGGGAACTCCCTGGAGAGTTTTCTTATACACATGTACTAATCAGTACCCAGAGGAGGGGAATCTTCTGAAGATCTCCAAAATACTCTCTCTATGCTGTTCTCTCCTCTCTGGTATTTTACGCTGCAAATTCTATCTAGCATGTCCTCCTCAAATTCCCAACATGTCTCCTTACCTCAGAGAATACTGGACTCTGATTTCTCTTTCCTATAGCAGAGAATTCTCTTTATGCAGTAACCTAGGGCAATTATAGGGCTCACATCATTTGTTTCCCTTCTCTCAAGGATCACTCTTTTGTTCCGTTTTTCAACATCTGAAAAGTATTATTTCAATCATTCTGTCCAAATTTTTAGATGTTTTATGCAGGAGGGGAAATTATGGTTGGAAGCAAAAGTATATGAGGAGATACTTTGAGAAGTAAATATCTTGTTCTCTAACATTTTTATTCAGTGGTTTTAGTATTCATTGATTATTCTTATTTATATCTTTTATTGCTGTAATGGTTAAAAATAGCAATTCCTTTCTATCATTCCTTCTACATTTATTAGTTAGCCTATTACCATGAAAAATAGCTTTCCCTTTTCCCTCCTTCACTTATGTACTTAGGTATTTAGTGAGTGTGGTGGACAAACTCTAGGGTGGTCTCCATGATCCCTGCTTCCTGGTGTTCATTACTTTATGTGGCCTGTTCCCTTTGAATGTGTGAGACTTGTGACTTGCAAAGGTATGTATGTGGTTATCTGTATGTGATTATATTACATAAGATTATAACTATCTTCTTGCTAGGAGACTCTGTCTCTCCTTTGTTGGACAGCTTGGAAGGAACAAGCTGCCATGATGTGAACTACCATATGAAAAGGGACACTTTGCAGAGATGAGAGTGGCCTCCTGTTGAAGGCCAACAATAAAACAGGCCCTCAGCCAACAGCCTGCAAGGAACTAAATACTGCCAACAACCACATGAGCTTAGATGAGAATTCTTATCCAGCCTTAGATGAGATGGCAGCCCTGGTAAAGTAGCTGAGTATAACTCTGGGAAATACTGAAGCAGAGTCATGCCCAGACCCCTGATTCTCTGAGGCTGCAAGATAATAAACGTGTATTGTTTTAAGCCACTAAGTTCATGCTATTATTGCTATTATTGAAACTGACCCCTAGAGGAAATTTAATCTAGATCACATCTTTTAGTGTCAGGACTGAAAGGACTCTTGGATCCTTTTTTGAATTATGTGTATTTTTAATCTATAATATCCATTAAAACCAAGTATAGAAATGAATTAAACTTAGAATCAGATCTTCAAATTACTATTTCACCAGATATTTAAAAAGAATAAAGCCTATTCTGTCTCATTGCTCTCAACAGAAAGGAATAAAAGGGTTCTTTATATAATTAAAAGTAAAAGAAAAACTATTTTAGAAATATTGTTTATGTCCTATTTATATCATCTTTTAATTTCATAGTATATGTTATATATAACTTGCACAAAAATAAATATACATATATGGGAAGGCACTTAAAATATTTTACGAATGAAATGTATAATTAAATAGCTTGTAATATAACATCCTCTACAGTTTTTTGGTCCTATTATCAAAAGCTACCTGTTTTTTCTTTTTGTTTTAAACCCAAAAGGCTTCAGGTTTTCCACTCTATTTAGAAGAGTGGTTGTCATCCTTAGTTACACACTAGAATCACCTAGGGACTGCTTAGAACGTAAGAAGACTGTGCCCCAACCCAAACCAATTTAATCAGCATCTCTTGGGGATAGCCAAGGTACTGTTTTAAAAACTGTTCAGGTGATTCTAATGGGCAGCCAGGGTTGTGGACTAATGTCTTTGAAATAAGCAATTGTCTTTGAAAAGTACTTTGTGAAAAAAGACCCAGTTGGAAAAACATCCTGTTTGAGGTGTGATTCTCTGGCTAAACCCAACTCCTGGAAGCCCTGAAACTGACCCCTAGAGGAAATTTAATCTAGATCACAAGATGTCCAGCCAGCATTCACCTCACTTCTCTTACCAAAATAAAGCCATGAGTATTAGATAAAGGTCAAAACCGACACGTGTTTTAGATGCAAAGTGGTCTTCAACTAAGATTTGAGAAGTTTTAAGTTTTGAGAGAAGGAAGGACAATGGTGAACTGTGGACTTTAAAGTCAGTTCTCTTCTAGTGTATAAATAAGCTACTTCACTTATCCTTTGATTCTCTGTTGATCTGCTTGCCAAATTAGTAAATACAATGACTGCATAATAATTGAACACTTCTGGGCTGGACACCAAAAAGAATCAGTAGGTATTTCATCTAATTTGTCAACACTCCTTTCCTTCCATAATTCTCTTCCTGAAGGAACACACCACACTGTTTTCTAACCCCTGCATTGTTTTCTATCTCCTCTACACTTTAGGGTTACATATTTCTTTGACTAATATGAAAAATTCTGTTTTGTCTCTGCCTCTAATAATTCTATAGCAAATTTTTTTGTTCAAATCTAAAAACCAGATGTTTTTTCAAATCATCTTTCTTCCCTACTCCTTATTTCCAGCCCAAATTATTAGTTCTCAGGGGAAATTTAAAAAAACAAAATGAAAAAACTAAGTAATAATGAGCTTCTGATTAATAATTTTAGTCTATTTCAGTGTGAAACAGATTGCTTAATTGGAAAGTCTCCATTCTTTAGTCTTTAACATAACCTTCCAAGGAAAGCAGTGCTATTATACAATAACTCAGAATCTTTTTAAAATGATGTATGCTCTAACCCAGTAGCAATTAGCTTTCTCTGATGTCCAGATTGTGGTCTCTAAATATCACTTCCCATTAAAAATTATCTAGAGTTCCTTGGAGAAATGGCTGATTCCTGGCCTGGAACAAGAAATGTCAAGGTGAGCCTGAATTATCCTGTGCCTAAAAGCAAGGAAATTATAAAAAAACTACTGGTAGTGTGTCAAAATGATACAACTAGAAAAGGATTCCCACTAGCAAAAAGTGGGATAATTTGAGTATCAAAAAAAAGTAATGACTGCAATGAGTTGAACCAAACTAAATATATAAAAGTCTATTATTTTATAATGATGCCAAAATGTAGTTTTTTGGTCACCTTTGGAGGTTGTTTGGGCACTGAACCATTACTCTGAAAATTGATAAATGACTAAGCATCAATCTTTTATCCTGTCTTTCTTTAATATAGAATATACTTTAAAGTAACTGAAGAGATAATGTGGGAAAGTTCTTTATGGAAGAATCATTGCTAATAAGTGAATGATAAAGTGGCAGAATTTTAAAAATCAACATTTTGCAACCCCAAAAGAAATAATGGACTTGGCAATTATCTCAGTAACATCACATGTATAAAATTATTTAATCACTACAACTCTAAGAGATAGGCAATCTATTCCTAGTTTACCGATAAGGTTAAATAACTTGCCCCAAATCATACTACCAATAGGTGTTATAGTAAGATTTGAATCTAGGCATTCTGACACTGGCTTGTACTTTTAAATATTTCATATTTTTTCCTAAACATAATAGGAAACTACTAAAGATTTTAAGCCAGGGTCTGATATAAGCCCACATGTAGGAAGATCACTCTGACTTGCAGGTAGAGAGTGGATTGGAGCAGAGATAAATATGAAGCAGAAAGAGTAAAATGATAGTCATTCATTAATTCATTCATCTAATATGCATTTATTGAGCATCTCCCATATGCTGGCCATTATTCTAGGTACTGAAATTACAGGAATGACAAAACAAAGAAAAATGCCTGCTTTCATAGAGTTTACATTTGGATATAGGAAGACAGTCAATAAATACATATATAAGTACTATTTATAGTATGTCAAATGTAAATAAGTGCCATGGAGAAAAATATAGATGGGAACTGAGAGAGTTCTGGGAGATGTGTTATAATTTAAAGTAGGGAAGTCAAGATGGCTTCACTGAGAACATAAAATTTGAAAAAAGACCTGAAGAAATGAGACATGAGACATGAAGATATACTGGGCAAATGCAAGCCCCAAACAGGAATATGCCTATAGTGTGGAGAATAGCAAGGAAGTCAAAGAGGCTAAAGCAGAGTGAATGCAGGGGAGAGCCATAGATGAAGTCAAATGAAGAGGCACATCCTGTAAGGTCTTTTGGCCAATAGAAGACTTTGACTTTCTAAGCGAAATGGAAAGCCTCTGGAGAGTTCTGAGCACAGGAATGATATAATCCATTTTTTATATGAGAGCTTTATTGAAATATAATTCACATATCATAAAATTTACCTTTTTATAATCTACAATGATTCAATGATTTTTACTATATTTACATAGTTGAGCAACCATCACCATTACCTAATTTTAGAACATTTTTATTATTCTTAAAAGAAACCTTGTACCCATTAGCCATGACTCCCTTCTTACTAACTCCCCTTAACTCCTGGTAATCACAAATCTAATTTCTATCTCTATAGATTTGCCTAATCTTGATAATTCATATAAATGGAAGCATATAATATGCAGTCTTTTGTCACTGGTTTCCTTCACTTAGCACAATGTTTTCAAGGTTCATCCATGTTGTAGCATATAATTAGTACTTCATTTTCTTTTACTGCCAAATCATATTTCATTGTATGACTATACCACACTTTTGTTTATCCATTCATCAGTTGATGGCCATTGGGTTATTTCCACTCGGTGGGTACTTAAATAATACTGTTATAACCATTCCTATGCAAGGTTTTCTGTGAACACGTGTTTTCATTTCTCTTGAGTATATACCTGGTAGTGGAATTGATAGGTCATATGGTAATTCTATGTTTAAACCTTTTGAGGAACTGCCAAACTATTTTCCACAATAGCTGCACTATCTTACAATCCCATCTGCAATGAATAAAGGTTGGATTTTTTTTACATCCTCATCAACACTTGCTATTGCCTTTCTTTTTTTTATTTTGACCATCTTAGTGGGTATGAAATAGTATCTTCTTGTAATTTTGATTTGTATTTCCCCAATGATTAATGATGTTGAACATCTTTTCATGTGCTTATTGGTCATTTGTATATCTTCTTTGGGGAATGTAAAAATCACTTTCTTTGCTCATTAAAAAATAGACTATATTTTTAGAACAGATTTAAAATTACACAAAAAATGAGAAGACAGAACAGAGAGTTCCCAGATACCCAGGTCTCAATTCCCCATATTTAACATTTTACATTAATATGGTACATTTTTATAATTAATGAACTGATATTGATACATTATTACTAAATAAATTCCAGTTTATTATTTTCTTGATTTTTATATAATGTCCTTTTTGTTGTTGTTGTTCCAGAACATCATCCAGAATACCATGCTGCATTTAGTTGTCAGATTTTCTCAGGCTGTGATAGTTGCTCAGACTTTCCTTGTTTTTAATAATCTTGAGAGTTTTGAGGAGTGCTGGTCAGGTATTTGTAGGATGCCCCTCCACTGGAATTTGTCTGATATGTTTTTCATAATTCGACTGGGGTTGTGGATTTTGGGGAGGAAGATCACAGAGGTAAAGTGCCATTTTCATTATCTTATATCAATGATACATACAATCAACGTGATTCATGATCATTGACCTTTGTCCATTTTTAAATTGGGGTATTTGTCTTTTTATTTTTGAATTGTAAGTGTTCTTTATATATTCTAGATATGAGTCCCTATCAGAGGCATGATTTGCACAAAATTTCTCCCATTTGGTTGTCATTTCACTTTCTTAATGGTGTCCTTTGAAGCATTTATAATTTTGATGAAGTCCAGTTTATTTTTTTCTTTTGTCATTGTGCTTTTGGTGTTGTGTCAAAGAAGCCATTACCTAACCCAAAGTCATGAAAATTTATCCTTATGTTTTCTTCTAAGATGTTATAGTTTTGGCTTTTATATTTATGTCTTTGATTTGTCTATAAGAAATGTCCAAACCTGTACAGAATTTTTGTAAGGGTTTATTTGAGCCATAACTGACAACAATGCCAGGTAAGCAAGATCTTAAATCTCCCTTGAGAGTGGTTATGTCTTCCAGAGGTCTGAAAAAGAGTGTTACTCTGGCATCTAAAAGGTGTATTACCTTAGATACAAGAACAATGGACAGGGCTTGCTTAAGGCAAAAATAACCTTTTAGTAGGGAAGTTGTAGGCCTGAGACATGACTAACTACCCACCACAACCTTCCCAGTTAGAAATTTATGATCAGATCATCTTGTGAGGTTACCATATTTCACCGGGTATAATGTACTCCTATGAATAATGTGCAGTCATGTATTTGGCCTAAATTTTCAGGGAAAAATATTTTTTCACTTTAATTTTTTAATTCAAATTTTTAATTTGTTTGTATTTAGGTACTTGTTTTTTGTATTATAAAGGAATTTAGCATTTTTTAACATATTATGGTACAAGAAATTTTATGTAACTCTTTCAATTCATAAGCATAAATAAAAAATTAAAAACATTTATATAGATTAAAAATGGGCACTACCCATGTATAATGCGCAGCCTCATTTTTTCTTCACAAATCTGGGTAAAAAAGTGTGCGTTGTACATGGCAAAATTTGGTGCTTGCAGTTAGGTTTATTACCTATTCCCTTTTCACCCATAAAAACATGGTTGAAAGAAATTAAAAGAGAGCTAAATAAATGAAAAGACATTCTGTATGCATGAATCAAAAAACTTAATATTATTAAGATGGATACTCCCCATGTAAGAAATGTAATCTTCCTCACTTTCCCTCCTTAATTCTAAACGTATTTAAAAAATCCCTGCAAATCTGTCATTATCCAGAGCATTTAAGACCTTGCTTTCTCACATTGTCATCAGTTTGGCTCAAATAAATCCTTATAAAAATTCTCTACAGGTTTGGACATTCTTATAACATTTTGTAGTTTTCAGTCACAACTCTTGTCCTTCTTTTGTTAGATTTATTATTTTTGATGCTATTATGAATAGAATTTTTTCTTAATTTTATTTTCTGAATGTTCATTTCTAATGTATGGAATGTCAATTGATTTTTGTATAATCTTGTATCTGCAACTTTGATGAATTCAATTATTAGTTCTAATAGTTTTTTGTATGCATGGATTCTGTAGGTAAGATTTTCTATACAAGATCATGTTATTTTTAAATAAAAACTGTTTTACTTCTTCCTTTCCAATCTGGATCCCTTTTATTCCTTTTCTTTCTGAATTTCCCTGGCTAAACTTTCAGTGCAATGTTGAATAGAAGTGGTGAGAGCAGACATCTTCATCTTGTTCCTTTTCTTAGGGGGAAAGTATTCAGTTTTTCTCTATCAAGTATGCATGATGTTAGCTGGGTTTTTTTTGTAGATTCCCCTTATCAAATAGGTGGCATTTCCTTCTTCTGAGTTCATTGTGTATTTTTATCATGAAAGGGCACCTTATGCTTTAAATGGATCATGTTGCTTGCTCTGTAGAGAATGGATTGGAGTACATAGGTCTAAAACCGGGAGAGATTGGTTAGGATGTTATTGTAATAATCTAGGTGAGAGATGATGATGACTTGCAGTTTTCTAGGCAAGAAATAATGAAAGGAAGTGGGAACTAACCCAGTGGTAATCAGAATAACCAGAAATATTAAGACAATAGAATTGATAGAGTTTTGTGACAACTGAATGTGATATTGGGCATAGCAGATAATGTTGCTATCCTGCACAGATCTTTACTAAGCTAGTATAATCATCTCCTAGCTGCTGTGGATGTTGGCTGATAGTAGCTTACATCTGCACTTCCCTAACAATTGACTTTAGCTAACTCATCCAGAGATATCTGGAAGGTTAAATGATTCCTTGTGGAAGACATTAAAAGGACTCTGATTTTTAAATTGCTCACTGGGAGTGAAAAATCATTTCTTTGGCATGATGAATTCAGTTATTAATGGAAGCCATATATTAAGCTGTTGAGATTAACTATGATAATTGGTCCCAGAAGTTTACTAAGCACTTTGCAGAAGGACTTTGAAGATAATGTAAATACTTGTGGTTATAAAACAAAGACAAACAAGTTCTCAAAAGTTACATTAATTTATGGGGTGATAGAAATAATTAATATCTTGATTGTGGTAGGCTACATGGCTTTATACCAGTGATGGTTGCATGAATATGCCTCACAGACTTTCAACTACACGTATAGGGCATGTAACTGACCAAGGGCCCTGGCTGCTGAGCCCAGAAATCCATCATCACATTTGAACCAATGTTACATTTCAATGAGCTATTCCCAGACAATAACTGGCCACAGCAAGGATATTAAGGCAGGTCCACTATGAAAGATCCTAAGAAGGTTAACTCCAGCTCAGACTCCCAAAGGTCTTGCCCACTTTTCTTTCCTTAGACTTCCTATTATTCAAGGATACTCCCAACTTTTTTTCCTTCTCCTTTTCACTTGGATCAGGCTTGCATTGTGATCAGATAGCTCCCTCCTCATTACAAGATTTGCCCTAAAAAACAATCTTTGTACATTTGATTTCATATAGGCATCTGCTTTAAGGATAATCTGGACTAACACACTACAGTTATCAAAACTCAAGAATTGTACATTCAAAAAGGGTGAATTTTACTGTATGTAAATTATACCTCAATAAACTTTACTTGAAAAAAATTATGTAAGTTTCAAACATTTATCAACAGCCTGTGAGTCATGCCTGTTTCTTCTCCATTCTACTTCCATCATCTACTTCCAAGGCTATATCCTGGAACAAGCCACTAGTTAGAACTATTAGAATAACCACATCTCACAATGACCATATCCACCTACCCTTGCAACTTCCTTGCTCATTTACTCCCCACATCTGTCTGTCTTTGTATCTCAGGGTGATCTGGAGATACAAATGATATAAGGCCTGAATTTTACAACCAACATACAAGGAAAAGGTGAGAGATCTAGACGGGAGAGAAGAAAGCCTAGGCTAGACAGAAAAACTGGCCATAGAATTCATCGACTGTCTGCTCAACAATCAGATCTGGGGCTCACGTAATTTTTTTTTTTTTTTTGGTTCTATTTTCACTCTGACTATAACTAACAGAGCTAATTTATTGTTTAAATTCCAGGGGTAGCATTCATGTTTACATTATAGACAATACTTTAAAGGGAAATTTATAGCCTTAAACCTATATTTTAAAAGAAGAAAAACTGAGAAGTCAGGAACTAAGCAACTAAAAACTTAAGAAACAAAAAAATTTATGAAATAAACTTATGAAAGCTAAAATAAGGAAATAAACATAAGAGCAGAAATTAATGAAGTAGGAAACAAAGATATAATTGAGAGGATCAACAAAACCAAAGTTAGTTCTTTGAAAAGAATAAAATTAAGGAACCTGTGATTAAGACTGATTAAGAAAAAAGGAGATGCCATAAACATTAGGAATAAAAAAAGGGCATAACTACAGATACAGCAGAGATTAAAATTTGAGATTAACAATAATATTGTTTTACTGTGTGCTAATGAATTTGAAAATTTAAAGAACAAATTTCTAAACTATACGTAAATTAGTAAAACGGAGACTCAAGAATAAACAGAAAACATGATAGTTCTTCCATGACCATTAAAGAGATTGAATTAGCAGTTAAAAACCTTTGCACAAAGAAAACAACAGATCCATATAATTTTATAGATAAATTCAACCTCTTTCAATCTTACTCCATTTCAACCTTACTCAAACTCCTGCAGAGGGAAAAAAGAAAAAGTAGAAATACTCTCTTAAAAAAAAAGTAACCACAAAACATAGCAAATATTATATAGTTTTCAGTTGACATTCAATATTATTTTATATTAGCTTCAGGTATACAACATAGTGGTTAGACTTTTATATAATTTACAAAGTGATCCTCCTGATAAGTCTAACACCCACTTGGCAACAAACTTAGTTATTACAATATTATTGACTATATTCCCTGCTGTAGTTTACATCCCCATGACTATTCTGTAACTACTGATTTGTACTTCTTATTCCTTTCACTCTTTCTACTCAGCTCCTCAACCGCCCTGGCAACCTGATGGCAACCATCAGTTTATTCTCTGTATCTATGAGTCTGTTTCTATTTTGTTTGTTCATTTATTCTGTTCTTTAGATTCTACCTATAAGTGAAATCATATGTTATTTGTCTTTTTCTGTGTGACTTATACGTATTTCATTTAACCATAATACCTTCTAGGTCCATTCATGTAGTTGCAAATGGCAGATTTCATTTTTTATGGCCAAGTAATATTCCATTGTATATATATATATATATATATATATATATATATATACCACTTCTTTATCCAATTGTCTATGGATGGGCATTTAGGTTGTTTCCATATCTTGGCTATTGTAAATAATGCTGCAATGAACATAGGGGTGCACATGTCTTTTCAAATTAGTGTTTTGGATTTCTTTGGATAAATACCTAGAAGTGGAATTGCTGAGTCATGAGGTAGTTCTATTTTTAATTTTTTGAGGATTTTCCATAATGACTGCATCAATCTGCAATCCCATCAAAAGTGCATAGGGGTTCGCTTTTCTCCACATCCTTGCTAACACTTGTTTGTTTATTTATTGGTGATGGCCTTTCTGACAAATGGGAGGTGATATCTCATTGTTGTTTTACTGTAGTTTTTTTTTGTGTGTGTGGTTAACTGGCTGGGAATCCAGGCCACTGCATTGAGAGCCCCAAGGCCTAGCCACTATACCACCAGGGAACCCCGTCATTGTGGTTTTAATTTGCATTTCTCTAATGATTAGTGACTTTGAGTATATTTTCATATGTATGTCCTCTTTGGAGAAATGTCTGTGTAGGTCCTTTGCCCATTTTTAATTGGATTGTTTTTTTGGGGGGGGTTGTTAAGTTGTATGAGTTCTTTATAAATTTTGGATATTAACCCCTTATTAATATATCATTGCCAAATATCTTCTCCCAATTGGTAGGTTATCTTTTTGTTTTGTTGCTGATTTCCTTTGTTGTACAAAAACTTTTAAGTTTGATGTAGTCCCATTTGTTTATTTTTTCTTTTGCTTCTCTTGCCGAGGAACTACATCCAGAAAAATATTACTAAGAGCAATGTCAAAGAGTTTATTGTCTATGTTTTCTTCTAGTAGCAAACATTATATTTAATGGTAAAATATTATTTAAAATCAGAAGTGTAGAAATATACTTGATACTATTACTATTTTTGTTTTATTAATAATTTAAAATTGCAAATAGTTACCAGGTACTATCTAAGTACTTTACCTATGTTAAAAAATTTAATCCTTACAACTAAAGGATGTACAATAATTCAACATAGCTTAACTTGAAAAATCTGAGTTACAAGAAATTAAATAGCTTGCTCAAGGTCTCAGAGTGACAGAGCCAGGTTTAGAATTTGGGTATTTAGCGCTGAAGTCTATGCATGTATTCCTACACTACACTGCTTCTGCAGTCAACCTGACATTGGCGATCTTAGACAGCCAAGCAAGAAAAGAATACAAAATATAAGGCATAAAGTTTGGAAAGAAAGAAACCAAACTGTCTTTATGTGTAGATGATAGGATCATTTACACGGAAAAGTCCCTCCCCCGCAAAAAAGAGAGAGAAACAACTATAATTTTTTCAGTTAATAAGGGAGTTAAGCAAAGTTGTCTGCAAATCAATATACAGAAGTGAATTTCATTTCTGTACCCAATAAACATAAAGTATAATTCTTAAAAAGATATAATTTACAAGAGCACAAACATAAAAAGTACTCAGGAATAAATCTAATAAAAGACACTATAGATAAAATTAAAAAATTTCAACATTTATAAATTTTGTTAATGGATAAGAATATTTAATAGTATAAGATGTTAATTCTCTCCTAATTGTCTTAAAGGTTTATAGAAATTTTAATAGAAGCCCCATCTTGTGTGTATGCCTGTGTGAAACTTGAGAGGCTGGTTCTAAAATCTATATAGAAGAACCAAGAGTGCCAGGAATAGATAAGACACTACTGAAGAAGAACAAGATGGAGAAATTTATCCTACCAGATATCAAGAGTTATTACAAAACTATAGTAATTAAAACAGTGGGGTATGGATGAATAGACCAATGGAACTGAATAGAGAATTGATCCCAGCCCAAAAGGGAATACAATATAGAAGAGACCTAGCATTGCACATAAGTGAGGAAATATGAACTATTCAATAAATAGTGTTGTAACAATTGGTTATACATATGGAAATACAAAAAAGAAATTGGATCCCTATCATAATCCATTCACAAAAATTGATTCCTAGTGACTTAAAGAATTAAATGTGAAAAGAGTAATTACAACGCTTTCAGAAGAAAATAACATTTTTATGACATGGAAGGAAAATAATTTCTTAAGCAACACACCAAAAGTGCAAAACATAAATTAAAACGCTGATAAACTGATAAAATTAGGAACTTTTGTTCTTCAAAAGAGACAATAAATAAAAGATATAGATGAACCACAAATCGGAAGAAAATGTTGGCAACACATATAATCAAAAACCTCCTAAAAATAAATGAAAAGCAAAAATTCAAAAGAAAAATGAGCAAAAGACATAGCCATTTTACAGAAAAAGAACTTAACTAGTTTATATATTATTCTGCCTGGACTTCCATAACAAAATACCTGACTTTTCTCACAGTTTTAGAGGCTGGGAAGTAAGGTAGGTTTCATTCTGAGGCTTCTCTCTTAGTTTGTAGGCAGCCACCATTTCCCTGTTTGCTCACATGACCTCTTCTGTGGGCACTGAGTGGGATGGGAGAGAAAAAGAGCAAGCTCTTAGGTGTCTCTTTTTATAAGGGCACTAATCCCATCATGAGGGTCCCATCCTCATGAACTCATCTAAACCTAATTTCCTTTCCAATTCCAAACACTATCACACTGGGAATTAGGGCTTCAACATACAAATATTGAGGGACACAATTCAGTCCATAGCAACTTACAAACATCTTTTTACTGTCTGATCTAATTAATAATCAGGAAATGTCAGTTATTTAAAAAAATTACCACTTTACACTCAACAGGTTATACAAAATTAAAACATCTGATGATATTAAGTGTTCACAAGGATGTGGAGCAAAGAAATGTTCATTCATTGCTGGTGGGAATATAATTAGAGCAAAAGTTTGAAAAGAAGTATTAACTAGTGAAATTAAAGATGCAGAAAGAGTATGTTCCAGCAATACTGCTCCTAGGTATATACTCTAAACTTTAGAAAGTACAGGTTTTCAAACTGCTGAGTACAATCCAATAATAAATTGTGAAATTAATTTTAGCGGTAGCGAAGTGAAATTTGCAGAAGGTAAAATCATGACTGTCATAGAAATATAAAATAAACACATCAAAAAGGTTATTTATTGTATTAATGAGAGAACCAGAAAATGTTACAAGAATATTGTATGAATTTGCCAAAAAAACCAGAAATGTTTAAATGAATTTGCTAAGAAAGGCAAAAGTAGTTTAATACCCTATAGGTCAATATAAAGTAACGTTTTGGGGTATCTTTTCTACAAAGCGGACAAGAATTATTTTAAATATCATTTTTCTTGTAAAATAGCTTAGTCAATAGAAAGTTAGAGGTCCCTATGGCTGCAAATCTTTCCAGCGTCTGTTAGACAATGCCTAGCCTTACACTGTAAGGGCACCCAATAATCTCTTTCACTCATTTCCAAGTCTTTGACAATTTTTCCTGACAATGGGTCCCTTTTAGCATTTTCTGGTAATGAAACCAAAAGGAAGAAATAGAAATTTAGTGTTGGTAGTAAGAATAAACAGTTTTGTGATGCTTCTGTTTGAAGTATATTCATCTATACACATACATGAGGTACTACTGGGTTTGATATAGAATGTTTTTGGTCATTGTGGGCTGGGGTCATAAAGTTTGAACCACTAATGTGACATATTATGAGTTTCTACAGTGAAAAGAACTAGACGTTTTTGGTTCTCCCTTTCCTTGAAGTACACATTCATTTACAGTACCGGGCTCAGTCAGGTAGACTCAAAATTATTTCAGTGAATAGAGAGAAATTACAAATATGAAACCATTATGTTATACACCTGAAACTAATACAATGTAATCTATCCATTATATCTCAAATCATAAATTGGGGGGGGGGGGGGAAGAGTAAAATCGTCTTGCCAGTGATCGTCTGTGTCTTTCCCTGACAGTGTTTCGCTGGCAGCCCGGAATGCCGCAAGAACGGAAAGCGCTGGTGGCGTTGTAAGACGGAGCCGGCCAGCCCCTACAGGTAGGAGCTCGGGCTTGCAGCTGGGCGGTTCGCCCACAGAGAATCAGGAACCAGCCCGGAGCCGTAGCAGCGCCGCTCTGTGAGCCACCGCTACCCGCGAGCCGAAGAGCACTGCGCAGGCGCACACCCGGCCAGGGCTGGCAGAGGGCGTGAAGCAATCTTCACTAGGCCAAGCTTCATCTCCATTCCTCCGCGTAGCGCACTGCCCAGTCATCCCTCGCCGGATTTTCTTCGCCTTTTCCGCGCCAGTTCTGGTCGAGACTGCGCGCGCAGAGCGGGCGCCAGCGGGAAGGGGAAGCGGCGGGTAAGAGGTCCTACGTCTGGGGTACGTCTATGACGGGGTTGGGAATTTCCTTTTCTGCTCTCTCCCGCACTCGGGACACCTGAGAAGAAGAGTGGGCTTCTGGAACCGGTTTCCTCCTGTCGCTCAATCGTGTCTCTGAGCTAGTTGAAATGTTTTCTCCCTCATGGGAGCTTCGTCTGCTCCGGGCCGCTCCCCGCCCCCACTGGGGAATCCGAAGGCCCAGCTCCCGGCAATCAGCTATCCCCAGACTCGTCTGAGATGCCTTTCCAGCCATTTAGGTAGCACCAGAATGTTTATCCGCCTTCAGTGTCACAGCAGTTTAGGAGTAACTCTTCAGGTCGAGCCCCCAATTCAAGCACAAAGAGCCTCGTTTCTGTTTTTTTTTTTTTTTTTGACGCTCTCTCCTAGGATTCTTTCTGACATCCTTTGGTCAAGCAGCTTCCAGATACTCTTCAAGGCCACCAAGCATATAAGTCTTTTTTTACTTTCTCTCGGCGGCTCCACCGTTTCCTAAATAATCTGCCTTTCAGGTTTGGGTCTCTAGAGGCACGTCCTTTACATACTTATGCAATATCTCGAAATTGCGCTCTTTCCCTTTGATATATGGTCACACCACATGCCACTTTATGGAATGAAGTACACACCACTGGCAGTGGGATGGCATCAGAAGTTACTAAGAAGATTAGGTAGGATTTCTGCTGCTACCAGAGTAAGCAGTATATTAACCCAGTAGCTGTGCTTGATGCCTTGAAGTTGGGAACAGGAGATAACTTGTAATTAAACCACTGGGGTCCAAAATCTGAGGACAGGAAGAAGTCTAAAACAGGAAAAAAGCCTAACAGCCAGGTCATGTTTAATAATATCTGCTTTTATATGCCAGTTAAATGTATTATGTGAAGTTTTAACAGCCACGTTGAAACTTCTTAATCAGATTTCTCAATAACTTTTAATTCCTGGATACTCATGATAATCAGCTTGGTTATTTTTACTTTGATAAGTTTGAATGCTATAAACTTAACCACTTTTTTCTAACACCAGGCTACACCATATCTCAGTTTTACTACTAATTTTCCTTGATGCCTAAATTACAAAACCTTAATCATCATAGATTTTCCTTGTGCTTCATCTCCATATCTCTTATATTACTGAATCTCAGGGTTTCTTTGTTCAAAAAGTAACTTGGATTTAATTCTTTGATTCTCATTATGTTATAGAAGCTGTAAGGCTGTTTTCTTGGACTTTGCTACATCCCCTGAGGGTCCAAATAACAGTTCTGTCACGTTTACTCTTGACTAACCTCAAAAAGGTCCAAATTTCTGTGCTTGGGTTCCAAAGCCCTCTCTCTATAATCTGGCCTATTAATTTCTATGCATGTGATATGGTGGGAAAAATCACAGGATTTAGAATAAAAAGACCTGAATTCAAATACCAAGACTGTCAAACTAGCACCTTGCCTCTAATTTCAAATATTCAAATAACAAATTTTTTTTTTTTTTTTTTTTTTTTGCTTTTTAGTATGTGGGTAGCTCCCTGACTGGGAATCGAACCCAGGCCGCAGCACTGACAGTGCCAACGCTGAAGCCTTAAGCCACTACACCATCAGGGAACTCCAAATAACAAAATATTTTCTTCCAGTCTCTTAATTATTGTGAGAATTACAGTTGACTTAATGTGTGGAAAAGCTATCAGTTAAACAAAAACAACCTGAGCTATTATGGTTGTTTCCCAGTTTCCCATTGTATTCATTCATTTTACAAACATTTGAAAACCTAGTACGTATATGTTAGATTCTTGTGCTATAGCTATGACAGATATTCCCTGCCCTTAAGGGGCTGTCTTTTAAGGAGGGGTGTGTGTGTGTGTGTGTGTGTGTGTGTGTGTGTGCAAGAGAGAGAGAGAGAGAGAGAGAGAGAGTGTGTGTGTGTGTGTGTGTGTGTGTGTGTAGGGTGACAGAATTACAGGACAAGGTGTGATACAGGATATGTAATAGGTAAGCTTTGGGTGAGTACCAAACCCAAAGGAGAGAGGAACAGGGAAGTGTTCCTGAAAGAAATTGCATTTCAGGTCTTGAAATATAACAAAATTGCAGAAGGGAAAGGGAGCAAGGGTGCCATGACGTCATTTTTAGAGAACTGCAAATTGTAGGTTTTGTTGGAGTACTGAGTTTAAAGAGGAGTATAGGAGTTAGCAGTGGATAAGTAGACAGTGGTTAAAATTAGAAGGGCTTTGTATGTTAAGGGAAGTGTACAAATTCAAGAATTTTAAGCAGACACAGTTGATCACAATTGCTTTTTGAAAGTTACAAAAATTTCTTGCTGCCTTTGTGTCTTTCCTTCTTTACTCCACCCAGAAGGGCTATCCTCTCCTCATACCTTAACACTTTGTGAAGTGTCCTTCAGTTATTTTAGGCCACATTACTCAATTCCCTTCTCTGAAACCCTATTGGGAATAGTATCACACAGTTCAGTCCTTATTTGTTTCATGTGTGTTTTATATCCTTAAGTAGATTGTAAAATCCTTGAGGATAGGGAATGTTTCATATGTGTATACATGGAAGACATGTTAAAAAACATCATTTGGTCTCTCTTTTGTTTTTCAGTGTAGGAACACATCATGGGCAATAATCCTTTTAATTAATTTATCATCATCATGGCTAGTGAGGGCTGTCCCAAGGCTGGTGATAGTCCTTTTTCATCAGATAAACATGCCCAACTCATCTTGGCTCAGATCAATAAAATGAGGAATGGACAGCATTTTTGTGATGTGCAGCTACAAGTTGGGAAGGAAACTTTTAAAGTTCATCGACTGGTTTTGGCTGCCAGTAGTCCTTACTTTGCAGCTTTGTTCACTGGAGGAATGAAAGAGTCTTCAAAAGATGTTGTGCAGATTCTAGGAATTGAAGCTGGCATATTTCGAATACTTCTAGATTTCATTTACACAGGTATGTTAAGTGAGCCTATAGCTTTGAGTGAAGAATAATGCAATCACTTATGTACTGCTATGGGAACATAAATTGATCTAACTTATATGGAAAGTAATTTGACAGGATATTATGAGTCTTTGAAAAGTTCTTATCTTTTGACCCTGTATTTATTTTCTAGGAATCCTAAGGAATTAATCAGTGATGCCATCAAATATTTATGTACAAAATGTTTATTGTAACATCATAGTAGTATGTAATTGAATACAATCTAATTGTCCCTCAGTAGGTTATGTGGTTAAGTAAATTATGATACATGTATATAATGGAATATTTTTTAGATCTCATTTATCAGGCCACATAATTATTCCCCACCAAGTAGTCCTTTAAGGAGAGCATGGTGTATTCTCAAAACTAGAGCAAAGAAACATAGCAAATGATTTAAATACAAGTAAATATCACCCCAATGTTGTTTAAAAAAATCATTTGTATGTATTTGTGCATAGGAAAAAGACTAGAATGTTGGTGTTTATCTGTAGTTAATGGAAGGTTCTTATTTTTCCCTTTTTCTGTTTTCCTTCAAAATGTTTATAATCAACATGTATTATTTTAATCAAAACTCTTATTTTTAAAATGTTTTGAAGAGTTTTAATAACATTAGAAAATACACATAACTGTATGTAAAGTATTTCTTACATGATATGTAATGTAAATAAACTTGGAAAAAAGATTTGAAAGAAATACACTAAAGCTGTTAATGCAGTGTATGTGTATGAGGAAATGTGTGATTTTCATTTTTATACTTTTCTGCCTTAAAGTTTTTTTCTGTAGTGAATGCATATTACTCTTATAATCAGGGGGAAAATGTTTGAAAACAAAGACTATGTTTGTTTGGTTTAGTTTTGAGAATATACCATGCTCTCCTTAAAGGACTACTTTGTAGGGGATAATTATATGGCCTGATAAAGTGCTGTTTATTTAATGTAAACCGGGAAAATGAGCAGAAGTGATTTTTCTTTGTGTTATTTCCTATTTCTTTTTGGAAATTTTCAGAAAATAACTCTTAATTTAGGGATTGTAAAAGATTCTGTTTTATCTATTGAAAGCAATGCAGTTCTGCCTATCGACTAATATTACAAATTAACATTGAAGGGTTCTTGATCTCACTCTTCTAAAAACTACTTCATAAATACCCCTGCTTCTTTTATTTGCTAAGTAGAAAATAATACAGATTAATCCAGTGGAATTAGTGATGAACTACATAAAAACAGAAGAAATGCCACAAGTCGTCTATTCTGCCTCTCTCATCTGACAGCAGCAAAAAGAAATATGTAGTGAAAGAGAATGTTCATGGCATCGTTACCATATTGCTGGTGATTAGCACTTCCATTAAAGAAATTAAAATTGGTAAAACCCAGAGAAATAAAAGCTACTGAGCATATCTAACAGGAAATAACATTGTAGAGTATTGACATTTAAGGCTAACATTGGTGTAACAGTTAAGAACAGCATTTGGCTACTAGTAATGGATATAATATAAAGTGGCTTAACAAGATAGGAGTTTATTTATTTTTCCACAAAATGAATCCACAAAATGGCTTCATGTTTGTAGTGTCCCATTATTCTTCCAACATTTTGTTCCACTATCTATGGCTTGTAGCTTCTTATATATCTTGATCCTTGAACTCCAGCAAGTAGAAGGAGGAAGAAGGGAAGGCAAAAGTGTCTGCCAGCTGAGTCTGTCCTCTTTTTAAGCTTTTCTGGTAGCTCTTCCCAGTAACTGCTCCCTATATCCTATTGGTCAGAGTCAGTAAAAAAAATTCACCCCTATTTCCAAAGAAGGCTAAGATATGTAGCTTTCAGCAGGGCAAATCAAGATCCTGTTAGTAAGGATGAAAAGAACATGAATATTGGGTATTGGAGAGGAAATTTTGTAGTCTTTGATACAATTCGTTCTTAAAAAACATGTTCTTTGATTTTCACTGTAATAGCTTTTCCCTTTTTGGGGACATGGGGCAGCAAAACCTGTTACTCTTATCTCTCCTTTGAACTTGTCTATACATTATATTAACCATTCACAATTCTAATAGATTTTAACAGATATTTCTCATGTTAGATTTTTATGCACTTCACTTAGAATCGAATGACCTAGGTTTGTAATCTAGTTCTGCCACTTACTAGCTATGTGATACAAGACATTTCATTTAACTTTGGTCAATTATTCATTCATTCTTTCAACACATATTTATGAATACTTTTTTTGAGCTAGGCACTACAGAAATGAAGTAAACGAGACAGACATGGCCTCTGCCTTCACAGAGCTTTCTAGGTAATGGAGATTAGGTATTTACAAAATAGAAATGAACTTTTGAGAGCCTCATTTTCCTTATGGTAAATTGGGGGTTAATAGCACTTTATAATTCATATGAAGTTAAACGAGATTTTAATAAGCGTAAGAGTATTTTTTGTAATCTGTAAAGCCTTAGAAAATTGGAGGGCATTCTTGGCTTTATACAGTAGCAGTCACTCAGCCCCCTTAGAGCATAACCCTTTATATTATCTTCTCCAGGTTTGTGGTGAATTCTCATTTCATTCAAGTAAGTCTTAACCTCAGTTTTCTTTGAAGCCACTACCATTTAATCCCATGGTGGATTCCATTTCTTATATTTTTGGAAAACCCCCGTTTGGATTCCACAAGTCATATTCTGCCTCTCACCGTACTCTCTGGCCATTCATTCATTGAAAACAACATTTTTAAAAATAAGTCTGATTGGGAATACAAAATTTAGACAAATAGCTTAGTGGAGTGAATGTTATAAAAGGGATAAAGGGATAGTATAAGATTGAATGGAGAGTTTATCCTTATGAGGTAGAAGGAGGACAATGTTTTTTATTTCCTTCTAAGTATAATTGACTATTTGATGTCCTCCCAAAGTCCTAATGTAAATATATGAAAGTGAAGCTCTCTGGAAAGAGAATGGTATATATAGTTACTTAAATATTAAGTATGTAATAACTCCTCATGTTACGGACTCTTGGTTATACCTAATATTAAAAATTAACATTTGTGAGGTACTTTATCATAATTAAAAATAGGGACCCTGTCTCATCCTCCCCAGTACCTAAGTAAATATTTGTTAGATGTTTATAGCCTTATGTTAAAAACATGGATTTGATGTCAATCCCTATTCTCAACTCGCTTAACCATGTGACTCAGGAAAAAATTACTTAAACTTTCTGATTCTGTTTTCTTAATACAAAACTAAGAAAAAAAACTGTTATAGGGTTATACTTGTAGTTAGGGTTAAGTGAATGTATAAAGCAGTTAATGCTCTGGTTCATTGTAAGTGTTCCATAAATGTTAGGTATCATTATTTAAGTTTTGTGCTGTTTGTACAGATCCTTTGTTGCCTTTTTACTTGATTCAGTGGAATCAAGTATAATGCTTTTTGAATTTAAGTCAATGTTTGTTTTTTTTTACTAGTTATTTTGTCTCCTATTTCCCTAGGTATAGTGAACATAGGTGTGAATAATGTTCAGGAGTTGATTGTTGCAGCAGATATGTTACAGTTGACTGAAGTTGTTAATCTTTGCTGTGAATTTCTAAAACGACAAATTGATCCGCTGAACTGCATTGGGATCTTTCAATTCTCTGAGCAAATTGCCTGCCATGATCTTTTGGAATTCACAGAAAACTACATACATGTCCATTTCTTGGAGGTTCAGAGTGGGGAAGAGTTCCTGGCGCTTACAAAAGATCAGTTGATCAAAATTTTGCGAAGTGAAGAGCTTAGCATTGAGGACGAGTACCAGGTGTTCTTAGCTGCAATGCAATGGATTCTCAAAGATCTGGGAAAGAGAAGAAAACATGTGGTGGAAGTGCTAGACCCAATACGATTCCCTTTGTTACCTCCTCAGAGGCTTATAAAGTATATAGAAGGTAATCTTTTTGTTGCGTATTAAATTAGTCAGTTACCCAATGGCTTTTTGTCTGTTTGAAATGTGATAAGAGAGTGTTTTGGTTTTTCAGTTTAATAGCAGAAATTTATTGAACAATTACTGTAAACAAGATACAGACTTTTATGTTTTGTGGGTAGATAGTCGTATTTCTACCCGTTAATTTTAATCAAATCCTATGTATCTTTCTTGAGATTAAATATGAATGGAGATGAGAGTTATAAATAAAATTACAGACAGAGCTAAAATACTACTGTTTCTGGCAATACTAATTATTTCAGTGTAAGATTTCCTCTTGTCACTTTGAAAATGTCAGCAAAACCTGACATTTCAGGAAAATGCATATGCTAGAAACAAAAACAAAAGTCAATAAATCCAATTCCCTTCATTATAAAATAAATTTTATATTGATATAACATCATAGCTCCTAATTAGCCTTTGAATCATCTTTAGGTTCTAAACTTTGAAAATACTTTGCACTATAGTATTAAATAGTTTTTTAATATAATATTACAAAATGATAATATTTAAATTTATTTTTAAAAACTACTTTAGACCTGGTTTCAATATTTGGAGGTTTTACTCTTGTCATGTACTGAAACTTCAGAATGTGATTGAGTTACAAATGATCTTATGAATTAAGTACACTGTTAGCTTAAAGGTGTAATTCTGTGAAGCAGTTATATTTAATGTGGATTTTTAGCTTTTCTCCACTCTAACTTAATAGAATTTTACAGGTTTTTCTGAGTGATATGTTGTTTTAATGCATATAAAGTCAATTTTCATTATTCGCAGTAGTTATGTTCTATAAAGTAGCCGTGAGCACTGAATTGGCAAATACTAAGCCATGGTTCCTAGAGGAAATATGGGATAAGTTCTTACAAGCCTCTGGTCAAGACATTTTTGTTAACTGAGCAATATGTAACCTTGTTTTATGTGTGTTTCTGCCAAAATACCTTATTTAAATTAATATACAAGGGCTGTCTGGAAAAAATCCAACCATGAATGCCTCTATTTTTCATATTACATGGGTAGATACTTTCCACACAGCCTTCATATACAGTTGATTTATAAACATCTAACTCATGGCCAACAGCACTGTAGCTCATGTCTGAGTGAAGCCTATATAACATATGTATTTTCTACGTAAGACACATAATAACCTTCTTGCACTTAGGAACATTAGCACGTTAGTGGTATGCTTGGGGACCATTTTAAACTGCAAAATCACCAACAGAGTACAAAAATGTGAAAAACATGGCATTAAATAGATAGTGAAAAGGACACTTGTTTACAGTATGACAGCTGAAATAAGGATCAGAGTGTCACCTTAGTTGGTTTAACTGTGGAACATGCATATCCAAGTGATTCAAATTTTTTGCCACTCTGTGCTTTCCAGTCCTTCATGGATTTGAATGACCAGAAAGCACCATGAGTATTGATTTGAGTTACAAATTAGATTTTAGTGAGTAGATATATTCACAAATAAGAAAGCTACAAATAATGAAGACTGACTGTACTTAAATGCTAAAACAAAGAGATAAATTATCCAGATATATTTTTACATGAATCATGTGAGAATTTAGGAGTAGGACAAAAGCTTTCATGGTTGAGTTGCTTTTTCCCAGGTGTCACAGATACAGAATGTTACAGGAAAGTTCTTCTAGAAACAAGAGAAGGTTCCCTAGAATTGGGGCATATTTTCCTACAGATTTTAGTATTACAATATTCCAATCTTGCGTTGCTTATTAAACATGGCCAGTAATTATTACCTAAAGGTATTTCTCTGGAGTAAAATTGCAAGAGTCAAAGGAGAACTAAATGGAGGATTTTTTTTAAAAAGCAACCTTATTCAATTTTGAAACTTTTTCTTTTTGGTCATATTGAAGAAAAGATGGACAGTTTATGTAGAAAAGTAATGAGACCCTACCACAAAATTCAGAGAGGGAACAAAAGATTTAATTGAAATGGTTAAATTATTTTATGTGAAATGTGTAGATTTTTTCCCCTGGTGTATATTTTTTGTATTTGCCACTGGAATAATTCAGATAATTTAGTATTATTGGCTATATTATAACATATCTACTTCTTGCTCCTTGCATTTTAGAGAATGACTTTACTTTTTTAAAGTGGTCCATGGTCTTACAAAAATTTTACATAATAAAATATAAAACAACAAATCACCTAAAGTCTGCCACCCAAAAATAACCAGTTAGAATTAACATTCATATATCTCAGTATAGGAGGATATATGACTGGATAGGAAAAAATTATAATAATCATTCTATACATGCTATTTATAACATTTAAAAAAGTACTTAAATCTCACTGATAGTTAACAAAGAAGAAACTGAGGTAATAACTAATTTCAGGTAAGTGTTTCTGTATCCCAAGAAACATTCTTTCTAAAAAATTCTTAGAAGATTAAGGACAAAAGATGAATATCATTCAAAGATGAAATCATAGTTTCATTTTGTTTCATTTTAAATGGTATAGACTCTCTGCTAAGAAAGATGAGGTCATTAACATTATTATGTTTTCCTACCCTCCCAACTCAGTATTTATACCTTTATAAAGATTTTTCTTTCAATCATGATTCCTCTAACTCTGCTTTTGTTGTATTTAAATGAATTTCATGCAGTCTACCAGTTTCTCAACCATAGTCTTTTTATTCCTGAATTTTCTTTTTTATGAATTATCATTTGGTTAGCTGGATTTTTATCACCAAGTACTTCTTTCAAGAAAGGCTCATGATTACACTATTCCCTGAATTATTTTCATATTTGAGAATTTCTGCCTGTTTTTTTAATTTAACAGCAATTCAGTGGGCATAAGTTATGATGATACTCCTCTTCCCTATTCTCCCTCAAACTTTGTAAGGCATGTTTGTTTTTTTTTTTTTAATGGCTTTTTCTACTTGGATGCCTAAAGAATTCTCTTTCATTGTTTTTTTCTCAAAAGATTTATTTGCATCAAATCATATAAAAGATTAGCACTCAGACATACTTTGGAACTATAAGAACAATTTCATTGTTTCAAAACTTTAGCTGTCACTGCTTTCCTATTCATTAGTAATAACTGATGAATTATTTCAGGAAGCAAATATAAACCTAAATGTGTTTTCTAAAATACGATGCTAAATTAGTAGGAAATGATAATGGCATTTTATTTATTTATTTTTCATTATTCTTGATTTGTGTAAAGTTTGTCATTTTCCATTAAACTATATATCATATACCTTTCCTTTTAAAGGTTTACTTTTTCTTCATTTTAGGGAAATGTTCCTGTATGAAACTTGTGAATACTTTAATTTTTCATTTGGTAGTCTTCATACTTTTATTGGAAATGCTTTGTCTTTCATATTTATTATCTTCTAATGTTAAAATATTTTCTTTTCTTCTGTATTCGGTTGTTTTCTCAAGTGTTTACTCCAAATCACTAATTTGATTTTTAGTCATATGTATTGTTACTTGTTTCTAATATATTAAGTCTACAATACTGTTATTTCATTTCTCATATTGTTTCTTTAGCAATGCATCTCATTCTATCGTTGAGCTCTTTTTTATAAGTTTTATAGTCTTAATAATTCTAGCCCATGAAGCATTTCTGGGGAGTCTTGTTTCTGATTGTGGCTAATGAGAGCTTCTTCCATCTCTCTTTTTCCTGGGATATATTTTAATACTTGTATTGCTATTTTTGGATAAATTGCTCATGCTTAACATGGGCAGGCAACTTTGTTCAAACCTGTTTGCTCTGATAATGTAAGAGCTAATCCTACTTGACACCCTTTCTACCTTACGAGATCTGACAGTTAAGTTTGCAGACTTACCACTGTGCTTATTGTTGGCAGCATTGTACAAATAACTCAGTAAGGTTTCAAAACCTTGGTATATCTGTGTCTCACAGCTGTATTTGTGTTGACGTCTTGCTGAGTGGCATTCATTATTACGTATTTTTGTGTGCTGTTGTGAGAATGTTGGAGCTTGATCTAGAGCAATAAACAAACATTAAATTTCTTATTAAACTTGTCAAGAGTGGAAGTGCAATCAGGAACATGTTAGTTCAAGTTTATGGGGATAGTGCTATGAAGAAAACGACGGAATACAAATGGATTAAATGCTTTTCTGAGAGGAGAGAAAGCATCACTGATGAAAAGTGGTCAGGGTGGCCAGTAACGAGCAGAACTCACAAAAACATTGCCAAAATTCATCAAATTATAAATCAAAATCTTCAGCTGACTGTGAGAAGCATAGCAGACCAAGTACACATTGATAGAGAAACAGGAAAATCTTCACTGAAAATCTTGGCATGAGAAAGGTATGTGCAAAAATGGTCCCAAAGGAGCTCACTGATGAACAAAAGCAAATGAGAGTGGAAGTTTGCCAAGACCTTTTGGAGAGGTAGGACTATGTTTTGGGCCATGTTACACTGGAGATGAACATGGGTATACCAATAGGATCCTGAAACAGTCAGAGTACTCAATGGAAGTCAGCCAAGTCCTCATGACCAAAAAAGTTTCTGTCAGTTCAAATCAAGAATGAAAACAATGTTGCTCATCTTTTTTGATATCAGAGGGATTGTTCATTATGAATTGGTACCAACTTGACAAAGAGTCAACCAAGTTTACTGTTTGGAAGTGCTGAAAAGGCTGCGTGAAAAAGACGAAAATGTCCTGAATTTTTCATCAACTCATGGTTCTTGACAATGTACCACCTCACATGGCACTGACTGTGAGGGAGTTTTTAACCAATACACAAGTAACTGTATTGGAACAGCCTCCCTACTCACCTGATCTGGCCTCCAATGACTCTTTTCTTTATCCTCAGTAAAGGAAATAGTGAAAGGAAAACATTTTGATGACATTCAGGACATCAAAGGTCATATGACAGCTCTGATGACTATTCCAGAAAAAGAGTTCCAAGGCTGCCTTGAAGGGTGGACTAGGCACTGGCTTCAGTACATAGCTTCCCAAGGGGAGTATTTTGAAGGTGACCATAGTGATATTCAGCAATGAGTTAGGTAGCACTTTGATGAATTCACTAACTTAAATGTCAGACCTTGTTGTTTAACTCCTTTGATTTTCCCTTCTAAATTTTAGGACGATGTGTTGTGTTCTCACCACATCTTTCTAGTCTGAGGCATGAGGGTAATAGAAGAATAGAGATTTGCTAAGACTAAGAGGACTTGACTTGGGGACCTAGACTCTGAGCTCTTTCTTAAGAAATCCTATTATTGATCTTGTGTCAGGGCCTACTTTTCCCATTGATCTTGTGTCAGGGCCTACTTTTCCCACCAGTGAGATACATCCTTGGCAAGCACTGTGCTCTTGTAGCTGGCAAACCTTGGTGATCCTTTCTACTTTTACTGATGAAGTTTTCTTTAATGGTTTTGTTCTTTGACTTCTTAGTTCTGCTTCTTACCTGCTTATTCTGCTTCTCTTCAAATGATTAGTTATTAATGAGAATTCTCAGGATTTTGTTAGTTGACCTTTTCTCAGTATTGCTTCTGGGATGTAGGGACAAGGATTGGAGGTAGTCCTTTGCTAGCATATATGATACTTTTGTGCAAATTAGAAAATAGTGCCTTTTTAGTGGTTTCTAGGTCTTAGAGTTTGCCAAGTAGGACACATGTTGATTTTCATCCCCAGTTCATCTCCGCTAAGCACCCTTGAGCAGGAACAACCTACCCAGTCATGCTCAAAGGCTTTTTAGGTAATGGACCTTTGATTTAAGGAAAGTAATGAGAAAAATAATATTTGGTGTTGTAGCCATTGTTTGATAATGAGTTTTTATTTTTTGATTGTTAAATGTGTTTTATCTTAATGGAAATATGTCTTTTCAATATCATTTAAAAGTTGATCAAGACATTATCTTTTTAAACATTGCTTTAGGAGTATCCGACTTTAATCTTCATGTTGCACTGCAAACACTTTTGAAAGAGTACTGTGAGGTATGCAAATCTCCCAAAGAGAACAAATTTTGTAGTTTTCTACAGACCTCTAAGGTTCGACCTCGGAAGAAAGCAAGAAAGTACCTGTATGCAGTAGGTAAAAACCTTTTAAAAAAGTAATAGAAATTATCTTTACTTTCAGAATCAAATCCTTTTAATATTTTGCTATTATACATGTCAGACTATTCAGATATGTCAAATAGACATTTAATTTCATTTACAGGCTACAGATTTGTAAATTGTGTTTATATAATACAGTGGACACATTTAAAAATAAAATAGTTACTCATTTGATATCTATTATTCCGTGATCTAAGTATTTGGGTTCATAGATTATCCAATTATTGTTAGTAGCTGACTAAAGAAATATTGCTTTAAAAGTTGAAAATTTCAATTCTAGTGAAAAATAAGGAAAATAAACCTCAAAAATTTTAACTGTTGACAGTGTCTTAGATGGTCATTAGGGATGATAGGAACCAGTGGTCTCCAAAGTGTAGATGTGTAAGACAATCCATAGATGTATCAGATGAACATATTAAAACTTCTTTTTATTTTTAAAAGCATTAAAGCTTATCATATTTGATAGATAGATAGATAGATAGCCCAGATTTATGAGGGCTGTCTGGAAAGTATCCAGCCATGTAATATGAAAAATAGAGGCATTTATGGCTGGATTTTTTCTGGATAGCCCTCATTTGTACATAATATAATTTACATATAAATACTTTCTATAAAATAATATTGAATGTCAGCTGTAATTGAAAAATTTAAAAGAAAACATTCTATATAATTTATATTAATATAATTATGTGTGTAATTTTATATATGCTATGATCTATTAATACATAACTTTTGAGTGCATGCTAAACTTTTTTAAATAATGAGATGTGCAGTCAAACCAGAATTTCAACTCACCATTTTTAATTGCAGTAGATACTAATAGGAATCATAATGAAACTTCCTGACAGATAAACAGCTCCTAATTTATGTTTTATCTAATATTCTATTATAACCAAGACCAGGTGCTAGAACACTATAATTAACTTGTTACATTTAAGCTGTAATCTGTCAAGACTTGACATGCGTGTGTGTGGGGGGGCAGTGACAGGTTCTAAAGCATTTATTCCTTGCTATGAAATATTTATACTGAATGTCTTGAGATAGAGGGCTAGATTTTTCTCTTTCCTACCATTTCTATATTTAGCAGTAAGGGATTTGCTGTGTTCCTCCTTTCCTTCCTTTGTTCAGGTGGATATACTCGCTTGCAGGGCGGTCGTTGGAGTGATAGCAGAGCCCTCAGCTGTGTAGAACGGTTTGACACCTTTAGCCAGTATTGGACCACTGTGTCTTCACTTCATCAGGCTCGATGCGGACTGGGAGTAGCAGTTCTGGGAGGGATTGTCTATGCTATTGGAGGTAATAATGAAAATGACTTATTTCCCTCATTGGTCTCTAGCTACAAGTTAACTACATTCTTATATACCTTATATATATATTGCCAGGTACTATGGGGTATACATAGATATAACTGCGCTCAATAAATATTTATTGAATAAATGAATGAAAGAAAGAAAAATGCAACATAAAATTTTGAATGTTTTAGACCAGAGGGATACTGTGATTTAACAAAAGGCAGAATAATGAAAAGTTAAAATGGCACCCAAATTTAGGTCAACATTTATAATAAATTTTTTTTAAGTTCTAAAAGCTATATTACAAATCATTTTTACTTAGCCAATTTATCTGGACAGTGGGATATATAAAAACAAAGTCAGGAGTTCCCTGATGGTGTAGTGGCTTAGGGCTTCCGCGCTGGCGCTGTCAGCGCTGCGGCCTGGGTTCGATTCCCGGCTAGGGAGCTACCCACATACCAAAAAAGTAAATAAATAAATAAATAAATAAAAACAAAGTCATCTAGACACTGGGATGTATTTCTTGATTAAAATAATTATATTTTTCTGAAACAATTATGAAATATAAAATGATTCATGAATAAAATTAAAAGGGATTTGAACATTGCAGGGAAATAATTATCAGAAAGGGATCTAAAGAGAAATAAATGCTAACACTTTTAATATCAGTATTTACTTCTGGATAATTTGTCTCTATAGCAACAAGCCTAAGTAAATGATCTCTAACCCTTACAGCTAATCTTTTTGCTTTATTTCTGTGGGTCAGTCTAAAACACTAAACATCGTATATCAGAATTTTTTAATTTTATGTCTGTGATACTGTCAGGTTAAAATGAGATTTCAGGAATATTTTATTTTTATTTTTCCTTTGGAGAGAATATAATTGTCACTCCAAAACTTTATTTAATCATAAATGTCATGGTACATCTGAAAAGCCTCACAAAGAAATTAGTTTTAATCAATAACTTTCTGTCAGTATTAAGACCATAATTTTATATAATCTTTGACTTCTTTTTATGTACATTTTGGCAATTGTGGATAGTTTCATTGAATGAACTCTCCTGTCTAACCTAGGCTCACAGTGTCCTGTGTGGTACTTACATATATATGTATCCTCTTTCCTGGTACCACAGAAGTACTTATGGGGACCCTTAAAAAAAATACTGACTTTGCTAGCTATTATTAATACTACCAGTATTGCTATCCTAAGGTATTTTTTAATATATAATTTTAATCAATGCCATGGCCTGGTTTTGATTTCCCCTGAGGGAACCACCAATAAGTAAGTTAATTAATTAATTAATAATCATTTAAAAATAATTTTTGTTTAATAGGTATAGAGTTATAGTTTGACAAGATGAAAAGAGTTTGGGGGATGGATGGTTGTGATGACTTTACAACAGTGCGAATGTGTTTAACATCACTTAACTGTACACTTAGAAATGGTTAAAATAGTAAATGTTATATGTATTTTAACACAATAAAAGAGAAAGGCTTTTTAAAAATTGGGATTATGTTACATCTATAAATCAGTTGACTCTTCTAATTCATGAACATGATACATCTCATTTATTTAGATATTTCTTAATATAAAATTTTATCTAAATAAAGTTTATAAATTTTAATCATAGAGGTCTTGTACAACCTTTGATTAAATTTACTCCTGGATACAGTATTTTTTAAAATTCTATTTTAAGTGATATCTTTACATTTTTTTCATTTTCTGTTTGTTGCTAGATAAGGATTACATTGAAACTCATATTATACAAGTGTTAAAATCCAAACTCCTATCCTCAAAAATTGCATGGATTGTTTGGGTGGTAGAATTAGAAATAGATAACAGGAAAATTTTGTCATTGGTTTTATTAAATGGGCTTTGATAATTGAGTGCTATGGATTCAGAATAATGCTGGGCAAAGGAATTTTAATGAGTAGTATAAAATCAGACATAGTTGAATTTCTGACAATATGGAGTGCTACTGGATATTGTATTATGATTCTAGGCTTATTAGCATTACTAAACCTTCTCATATGTGTCTCTTATTTAACTCAGGTGAAAAGGATTCAATGATTTTTGACTGTACTGAATGCTATGATCCAGTTACTAAACAGTGGACAACTGTAGCTTCAATGAATCACCCTCGCTGTGGTTTGGGGGTGTGTGTGTGTTATGGGGCTATCTATGCTTTGGGTAATTATGCTGTTCAATTTAAGGATATCTAATATTATTTAAATTCTTAGTAAGTTTCTGATTACTTTAGAAATTTTCTTCCCCTCCCATGAGAAACTTGTATCCATTTAGCTTTACATAGTCATATAGTCTTATTATCAAATTATTACTCCTTGGGGAACATTGTCAAGTGTGGAATTCTTAGGCGGTGAAGGTGTCCAATGAAGCACTTAACTAGTTAAATCTCATTATTAGGATAACCATTCTAAATATGCAGAAGTTGTGGTAGTTTTGCGAAATACCATTATTTCCTATACAGTATGTTGAAGTTTTTGTTTTTGTTTTGTTTTAAATCTCTGGTGAAAACTAAACAGAGAGATAGAAGATCTAAGTTGTACTCACAAATTCTAACTTTTCATGTGATCTTGGACAAATAACCCATCTGTTCCATGTGATAATCGTCTATAATATGAAGTTGTCAGATTAGATATTTTTCTAAGGTGTTTTTTATAAATAAGATTCCTTTATTCCAGACATAATATTTTTCAATTTGGTCACAGGTGGATGGATTGGAGCTGAGATAGGGAACACCATTGAACGATTTGACCCTGATGAAAATAAATGGGAAGTAGTTGGCAACATGGCTATGTCACGCTACTACTTTGGGTGTTGTGAAATGCAAGGTAGTTGCTTTATAAAATATTTTTCCTGAAAATGTATTTTTTGAAAAACTGAGCTTGAGGCTTTAATTTTCACAAAAGTATATTTTATGTCTGTTGGTATTAAATCATCAACAATATGGAAGATCTGCTTTTAACTTCTTATATTTTTTTAACCTCTTATTTATTTCTTTATTGCCAAAATAATTAATTTTTTCCTAAAATCTAGAATTAAAAATTCCAGTAGGCAAAAATACCTGACTAGCAAAGTAAGCATTTAAAATGTCATCAATATTGTTATTTTCTCTCCCATGCAGTCCTTAGTAAGTATTTCTAAGTAGGAAGAGAATATCAGAAACAATCTTCACAGTCTCTCATAGGCTTCTTCATTGGTTTTTTACAGGGTACACTGTGATTCAATCTACACAAAATATAACACTGTGATAACTTTGAAAAATGTACCACATATTAAGATGATATACAGACATTGTTTTAATTATTTACCATACCCTGAGAAGTAGTTAATAAGCACTGTCAAATAAAACCTGATTCTCTGTCCAGAGAGGCATTTTGGAGATTATCTGTTTCAACCCCTTTATTTATAAATGAGGAACCTAAAGATTAGGAAGGTTGTGAGTTTTCTTGTCTTTGGCTGGTTACTGGCAAAGCTGGAGCTAGAACCCAAGTTTATTAACATTTCTTAAAATGCTATTCTTTTGTAACTTATAACTCCTCACTTTAGAACACGGGAAACAACATTGGGCACTCAAAAATAATTGTAGATTGTCAGAACCATTAGTTTCAATCAAATTTAAAAAGAAACTCTCTGAATTACATTCTATTGTACTCTAATAATTGATCCTGATATCTTAAGCAAGCCATATACTATTCTGATTTAAATTCAGTTCTCTATTTTATGCAAACCTGATCAGCAGATAGGCTGTCATCAAACAGGGCCATAACATTTTTTAAGGGAAAAATACCTCTATTTTTCTTTTTCTACCTATACTTGGTAGCAGTGGATCTGGAACTTGAGATCATCAAGCAGACAATAAGATGGGAAATCTTTATCTGACAAATTGTTTTGTTATGGCATTATAAGTTGTATGAAAATTCAATGCCACTTTAAATTCATACCCTTAATTCTTTGCAGCATGCTTAAAAATGAGCTATGATAAACTAGATAGAAGTCAGTTTTCTCTCTTAAAGAATATGGTAAGGCCTACAGCAAATATAACATCAACATAGCGAACTGAAATCACAACTATTAAACTTTTGAGGGAATTCCCAGTGGTGTAATGGCTAAGGCTTCGGCCCTGTCAACGCTGCGACTTGGGTTCGATTCCCAGCCAGGGAACTACCCACGTGGAAAAAAAAAAAAAAACAAAAAACTTTTGACAGTTATTTACATGCTATTTTCTATAACATCTGAACAAAAATATTCCATTTCCAGGTTTAATTTATGTAATTGGAGGTATCAGCAATGAAGGAATAGAGCTTCGTTCTTTTGAGGTTTATGATCCACTTTCCAAGCGTTGGTCTCCACTTCCTCCAATGGGAACCAGGAGAGCCTATCTAGGGGTGGCTGCACTCAATGACTGCATCTATTCTGTTGGAGGATGGAATGAGACTCAGGATGCTCTTCACACTGTAGAAAAATATTCCTTTGAAGAGGTAGGTTGGATGATTTCAAATGTTTAGTATCTTGTTATTCTTTTAATGTCTGTTAAGATCTGTAGTGATATGCACACTTACATTCATGATATTGATCATTTGTAAGTTTTTTTCTTTTTTTCCTTTCAAAGAACTAACTTTTGGTGTCATTGATTTTTTTTTTCCTATTGATTGTCCATCTTCTGCTTTATTCATTTCTGTTCCTATTTTTTTTTCTTCCTTCAGTTTGTTTTGGGTTTAATTTGCTCTTCTTTTTCTAGATTCTTAGAGTGGAAGTTTAGATGATTAAATCTAGCTTTCTTTTTCTATAATGTAAATTGTTTTCAAGTACTTCTTTAACTACATTCCACACATTTTTGTTTTAATTAGCATTTATCTCAAAATACCTTCTCATTTCGTTGGTAATTTCTACTTTGACCAGTGGGTTGTTAGAAGTATGTTATTTAATTTCCAAATATTTGAAGATTTTCCAAATATCTTTGTGTTGTTGATGTCTAATTTAATTCCATTATGATTAAAGAGCATACTTTGTATGATTTCTGTCTTGGTAAATGTTTCACATGCACCTGAAAAGAATTTGTATTTTGTTGTTGTTGAGTACAGTGTTCCAAAAATGTCAGTTAAGTCGATTAGTGTTATTCACGTCTTTCTGAGTCTTTCCAACTTGTCCAGTTGTTTTGTCAATTACTAAGAACTGTTGAATTCTCCATCTATAATTGTGGATTTGTCTGTTTCTGTTTTCATTTCTGTCAAGTTTTGCTTTACATATTTTGAATCTCTTACTAAGTCTGTATACATTGAGATTATTATAGCTTCTTCATAAATTGATCCTTTTATAGTATGAAATGTTTTTATCTCTGATAATAACCTTTGTTCTAAAGTCTACTTTCATGTTAATGTAAGCATTAATGTAGCCAGGCTACTATTGATTAGTATTTGCATGGCATATCTTTTTTTCTTTCTACCTAAAATATATCTATGCCTTTACAAACTGCATCTCTTATAAAATTACATATAGTTGTGATTTTTTTTTTTATCCAGTTTGACAGTCTCTTTCACATGGAATCTTTAGAGTTTTTACTATTTATATGTACTGTAATTACAGGTACGGTTTTTAGACTTCTATTTTGTTGTTTTTCTATATGTATAATCCAGCCTTTGATCCTTTTTCTTCTTTCCCGTTCCCTTTTCTGTCTTTATGTTGATTGTTTTAGTATTCCATTTTATCTTTTATTATCCAATTAACTGTATCTGTTCACCTTTTTTCTTAGTGTTTGCTTTAGGGCTTACATTATATATTATATAAATCTATATTACATATACAGTATTTTGCTGTGTGTAATGCACTCCTGTATATGTATAATGTGCACTCACAATTTTGGCCCAAACTTTCAGGGAAAAAAACTTTTTGTTTTATTATAATTTTTTAATTCAAATTTTTATTTGTTTATATTTAGATTCTTGTTTTTTGTATTATAAAGGAATTTTAGCATTTATTTTTTAACATATGGTACAAAAAATTTTATGTAACTAATAATTGCAAAACACAGAAATAAATATAGCAATAAAAAAAATGATTGTATTCCAGGGTATTATTTTGCATACAGATAAAGTTATTGATTTCTAGAGTTACACTTTAAACTCATAAGCATAAATAAAAGAATTAAAAACATTTATATAGATACGGAATTAGTATTATCTAGGTAGAATGGGCATCCTTATTTTTCCTCACAAATTTGGGCAAAAACATGTGCATTATACATGGCAAAATACAGCACATATATTTTTCTAATGTATCAAACCTACCTTCAGATAATCTTACCATTTTTAATATAAGAAACTTGTAAAATACTTTCATTACTCCTATTTTGCTAGTGTACATTTTATTTCTGTATATGTTGTAAGCTCCTCAGTACGTTGTTATATTTGCTTAGTCAGTTATATTTAAAATACTTTTTTAATGAGAAAGTCTTTGATAATTACGCATATTTATCACTTCCAGTTCTATTTATTCTCTTATGTAGTTTCTATCTCACATCATTTTCTCCTACCCCAAAGAATTCCCTTTAATATTTTCTTTTAGTTCTGGTCTGCTGACAATGATTCTCTCAGTTTCATTTTCTGAAACTTCTTTTTCTACCTTCATTTTGTTGTTTATCTTCTTGGATTGTTTCTAATGGAAAGTTAGTATCATTGTTATTCTTTTGTTGTTGTTGTTATGTGGGTAGTTCCCTGGCTGGGAATCAAACCCAGGCTGCAGCGTGGAGGCGCTGAAGCCTAGCCACTACACCACCAGGCAACTCCCGTCATTGTTATTCTTGTTCCACTTGTATGTAATGTGTCCTTTTTTTCTTTGGAGGCTTTTAAGATTTTCTCTTTATCATGGGTTCCAGTAATTTGATTATGTGAGTCTCATAGGAGTTTTCTGTTTAACCTGCTTGGAATTCATTGAAACTCTTATCTGTGGGATTATACCTTCTATCAAATTGCAGTGTTTTCAGCCATATTTCTTAAAATAATTCTCCTGCTCTCTTTCTGAGACTCCAATAACATGCATGTAAGACCACTTGATACTGTCCCACAGATCACTGAGGCTGTTAATTTTTTTCCAATCTTTTTTCTTTCTGTTCTTCAGTTTGTTTTTGTTTTTATTTTCCAGCTTTACTGGGGTATAATTGACCAATAAAATTGTACGTGTTTAAGGTGTACAATATGATGTTTTGATATATATTGTGAAATGATTACTATACTCAAGCTAATTAACATATGTATCACCTTACATATTTCCTTTTCCATTATTTTGGTGTGGTAAAAACATATAATATCTGCTTTCTTAGCACATTTCAAGTATACAGTGTATGGTATTATCAACTATAGTCACCATGCTGAACATTAGTCTCTGAAACTTACTCATTCTGCATAACTGAAACTTTGTTCTTTGTGCTTCAGTTTGGATAGTTTCTCTTGCTGTGTCTTTAAGTTCATTAATCTTCTGCAGTATCTAAACTTCTAATTTTCAGTGTCTAATCCTCTATAAGGAATTTTTCATTTCAGATACTGTGTTTTATACATCTAAAATACATTTTTGTTTGCTTGTTGTTTGTCTTTCATTTCTGCCCTCATCATGTTCATGTTTCCCTTTAGATCAGGCATGTCCAGCCTGTAGCCCAGGATGCTTTAAATGTGGCTGAACACAAATTCTTAAAACATTATGAGATTTTTTTTTGAACATTTTTTTTTTTTCTCATCAGCCATCATTAGTGTTAGTGTATTTTAAGTGTGGCCCAAGACAATTCTTCTAGTATGGCCCAGGAAACCCAAAAGGTTGGACACTACTGCTTTAGATCCTTGAACATCTTTATAATATCTGGGGTTTTTAAAGTTTATTTTTCAATTATAGTTGACATATATTATATTAGTTTCAGGTATGTACAATAGAGTGATTAGACATTTATATCTTTTATGAAGTGATCACGATGATAAGTCTAGTACCTGTCTGGCACCATACATAGTTATAATGTTATTATATTCCCTATGCTGTACTTTACATTTCATGACTTTTTATAACTGGCAATTTGTGCTTCTTAATCCTTTTTACCCATACTTCCAGCTCCCCCTACTATCTGGCAATCATCAGTTTGTTCTCTGTATCTATCCATTTATTTCTGTTTTGTTTTATTTTTAGATTCCACACATCATAAAGCATTTGTCTTTACCTGTCTGACTTATTTCACTTAGCCTAATACTAGGTCCATGTTCTCACAAACGGCAAGCTTTCATTTTTTTAATGGCTGAGTAATATTCCATTATATATGTATACCACATTCTTTTTCCATTTGCCTATCACACCAGCTGTCTTCTCCACCTCTGCACATTACCCATCCTGTCACTGCCCATATGAACTCTTCAATGTTCTCTCATACTCTCAATTACTGGGTTAACTCAATTAGGCTGGAAAGAGAAGAGCAAGATAGGAAAGAGTAGGTTATATCTTCATTGAGTCACTGTTCTGTCATGCATTTGTTCATTAGTCCATTTATTCATTCACAAGTACTCATAGATTTCTTAGTATATAAATATGGATCAGGCCTTATGCCTCAGGAAATAAAGGCAAACTAAACATACAAGGCCTAAGCTCTCAAGGAGCCTAAGTTCTAGTGGGGAATATAGAGAAATTAACAGAAAAACAATTGCATTACACTTTGTTAGGTGCTGGGATAGTGAAGTACAAGGTGTGTTATGCCATAGACTTTATAAGTTAGACCAATTTTTTTCCAAATAAATTTCCATGGAATACTTAATTGTTTCTGTTGCTAATGGGAATTAGGTAACATGAATGTCTCTGGCCAGTTATATTTAGGGGAAAGTTGGGTTAAACAATGTTAAATAAGTTTCTTTACTACAGTACTTCTTTATACAATTCAGTACAATAATATACTTTGTGAATCTTTATGCTAAGTCTCTCAAATTTAATTGGCCACACAACCTTTGATTTTGTTTGTGGGTATTTGTGAAACATCTTAGGGAAAAGTGTTGAAGGGAACATATTTTGGTAAATATGGATTAGTGTTATTTGAATTTTGTGGTTCTTAAACTGCTTGTGGTTATTAAACCTGTCAAAACCTAAAGTTTTCTTTTTTAAATTTTTTTAGTAAGATTTTTATTAAAAGCTTTATTGAGATATAATTTACATACCAATCATTTGAGTTGTTTCAACTTTTTGGCTGTTATGAACAATGTTGCTAAGAACATGCTTGTGGACATGTTTGTGTATACATATGTTTTTGTTTCTCTTGGTTATCTATATACCTAGAAGTAGAATTGCTCATCATATGGTAATTCTATGTTTAACCTTATTTGGGACTGCTACATTGTTTTCTAAAGTGGCTACACCATTTATAATCACCAGCAGTGTATGAGTGTTCCAATTTCTCCACATCCAGTGTTTGTTTGTTTGTTTTTGTTTGTTTTTTTTTAATTCATTTTTATTGTTAGACTTATTGGGGTGACATCTGTTAGCAAGGATTACATAGGTTTCAGGCATACAATTCTACAGTGCATTGCCAACTTGATGTATAATAAGTTCACCATCTAATGTGATTTCTCTTTCCATCACCTTATATTTGGCTTCCCCCCCTCCTCTCCCACCCCCTCCCCTTTCTCCCCTCTCTGACCCACTTGTCCCCAAATAAACATTATACTATTGATCGTGTCCATGGGTTCTTTGTTCATTTCTTTTCTCTTTGTTTTCAGTTTTATATTCCGCATATGAGTGAAGTCATACAGTTACTTGTTTTTTCTGTCTGGCTTATTTCACTAAGCATGATGATCTCCAGGTCCATCCATTTTGTTGCAAATGGCAATATTTCATCTCTTCTTACAGCTGAGTAATATTCCATTGTGTATATGTACCACAGCTTCTTTATCCAGTCATCTGTCGCAGGGCACTTTGGTTGTTTCCATGTTTTGGCCACTGTGAACAACGCTGTGATGAACATTGGGGTACATAAGTCTTTGCAGACAAAGGTTTTCAGGTTTTTTGGGTAGATCCCCAGAAGGGGGATTGCTGGGTCAAATGGTAGCTCCATTCCCAATTTTCTGAGGAACCTCCACCTGTCTTCCACAGTGGTTGTACCAGTTTGCATTCCCACCAGCAGTGTACCAGAGTTCCTTTTTCTCCACATTCTCTCTAGCACTTGTTATTCCTTGTCTTGTTGATAATAGCCATTCTAACACATATCCAGTGTTTGTTGTTACTTATCTTTTTTACTATTTTGATTATAGATGTTCAAGTAGGTGTGAATTGGTATCTCAGTATGGTTTTGATTTGTAGTTCTCTGATGGTTAATGATGTTGAATGTATTTTCATGGGCTTATCTGTCATTTGTATATCTTCTTTGACATCTATTCAAATTTTGTTCATTCTAAAATGGATTGACTCTTTATTATTAATTTGCTGTTCTTTATATATTCTAGGTGCAAGTCCTTTGTCAGATATATGATTTGCAAAAATTTTCTTCCATTCCATGGTTTTCTTTCTTGATGGTATCCTTGAAAGTACAAAGGATTTTAATTTTGATGGCCATTTGATTTTTTCTGTTACAGTTTGTGCTTTGGTATTATAACTAAGAATCTATTGCTTCATTCAAATCATGAAGATTTATGCCTACACTTCTTTCCATAAAAGTTTTATAGTTTTAGCTTTTATATTTAGGTCTTTGATTCATTATTGAGTTAATTTTGTGTATAGTGTGAGGTAGGGATCCATCTTCATTCTTTTACATGTGGCTGATCAGTTGTCCTGGCACCATTTGTTGAAAAAACTATTCTTTCCTATTGGATTGTCCTGGCACCTCTGTTGAAAATCAGTTGACCATAAATGTAAGAATTTATTTCTGGACTCTTTATTCATTTATCTATTATTATTATATATCTATCCTTATGCCAGTACCACACTGTCTTAGTTACTGTAGCTTTGTAGTATGTTTTGAAATCATAAAGTGAGAGTCCTCCAAATTTGTGCTATTCATTCATTCATTCATTTAATTAATTAATTAATTAATTTTGGTGTGTGGATATTTCCCTGGCTGGGAATCGAACCTAGGCTGCAGCACTGACAGCACCAGCGCCGAAGCCTTAAGCCACTACAGCACCAGGGAACTCCTGTGTTTCTTTTTAAAAATTGGTTTTGCTACTCTGGATCCCTTGACTTCCATATGAATGTTCGGATCAGCTTGTCAGTTTCTATCAAGAAGCCAGCTGGGTTTTGATAGGGATTACTTTGAATCTGAGATCATTATGGGGAATATTGCCATCTTAACAATATTAGGTCTTTTCATTTTGAACATAGGATGTCTTTCCACTTAAGTTTTCTTCTATTTGTTTCAACATTTTATAGTTTTCAGTTCCTTATACTTTGTTAAATTTATTCCTATTTTATTCCTTTTGATGCTATTGCAAATTGAATTGTTTTCTTAATTTCATGTTCAGATTTTATATTGCTAGTGTATAGAAATTCATTTGATTTTTGTCTACTGATCTTATATCCTGTAACCTTGCAGCACTCGTATTCTGTCTTTGGTATTCCTCGGGTTTTCTACATAGATCGTGTCATCTGTTGAGATCATTTTACTTTTTCCTTTCTGATCTGGATACGTTTTATTTTACTTTCTCTCCTGATGGTCATGTCTAGAACCTCCAATATAATGTTGAATAGAAGGCAAGAGTAGATAGAATCTTTATCATGTTGTAAAGCATGATTTTGATTCTTATTTATGACAAATTTTAAACTTTAATGGTATGTCAAATTTCTTTCACTTTCTATATGATTTCATTTGCTAATATAAAGAGTGAACTTTCTGAGGGTATTTCTGTTGCTAATTTTTCTACATGGCTAGAAATGAATAGATTTTTGTTATAAAGTAAGTGTTCATTAGTAATAAGTTTATCTTGGTTTTTTTCGTGCATAAATCTGAAATGTTATTGTTACTTACTATCTACTCAAGTCCCACATTACAGATATAAACCCTAAAGATAATGTAAAACACGTTTCTGGTTTTGTAGAATTCATTTTGAGGTAGTAAGGATAAAAAGCAAACTACTCTTCTAATATACTGATAGAAATGAACCTTGTGGTTCCCTTATTCTTGTCAAGAGCCATTTTTATGGAGACACAAAGGTTAGTTCTCTCTAATGATAACCATAACCGCAACATCCTAATTTATCTTAATCAGCTATAGATATTTTTGTGAGTATATTTGTCCTTTAAAATATGAATATTTTCTGAGATATGATAACTTTGTAATGTGTTCTGTAAATTCAGATAATCAAATAGCCTTCAAATTTAATATGTTTCTTCAATTTCAAAAGACCATCTCTGACTTTAGTATTCCAGAATTTCATTTAAGTTCAGATTAGCGAACATACATTGACTCTCTACAGTGTGCTGGTGGTGTACTGGATACTGAGATGTGAAGCTCATTAAGTCCCTGTCCTGGAAAAAGTTCACTTTCTAGCATTGATGAAATTGTTCGCTTTACATAATTTTATAAGCTTTGTTCATCATATGCTTTATTTCCAGGTTCTTTTTTTACCTGGCTATTTGCTCTTTTCTCTCTTATTTCCCAGGACCTTTATTAGCTTTTCTGTTTTCTGAATGTAGACATTTTCCCTGGAGTAAGACATTACAAGTAGTTTTGACTATAGCAGCCAATTGAATTTTCTTCAGGGAACAGTGTATACCAGGAGTTAGCAACTTGTTAAAGGGCCACATGCATGTGCGCATGCATGTGCATGCATTACTTATATTTCATGAAACTAGTTCCTTGAATACCTGCCTATTATTTCTAGATTATCTCCTGATCGTAACTTATAATTAATTACAGGCATGTTTTTCAGTTATTTTCTCTAAATTCACTACTTTGTCTACATCTACTCGAAAGTTTATTTAAAAATGTTCTGTATATTGATGTGACTGGATTGTGAGCTTGAAATTTAAACACCCAAAAAGAACCCAAGTATCTGATTTCTCAGTTTTCTCTGTTATCATTTCATGACACTGATAACTTTTTTTTTTCTCTTAACCAGGAAAAGTGGGTTGAAGTTGCCTCAATGAAAGTGCCTAGAGCAGGCATGTGTGTTGTGGCAGTCAATGGACTTCTCTATGTTTCAGGAGGGCGATCTTCCAGCCATGATTTCTTGGCCCCAGGTACCTTGGACTCAGTTGAAGTTTATAACCCTCATTCAGATACATGGACAGAAATCAGTAACATGATCACTAGTCGATGTGAAGGAGGTGTTGCTGTACTATGAAATATAAACCATAAGAGAGCACAAGAACATTTTAAAAATACAAGATCTGGCGTTTCACATATCACACATGTATTTGGTGAAAGGACCCTCTGATTCTTTAATTATCTATGTGTTTGGTAGATAAATTATTAAAGAATGATTTTTCTAAGAATTTGAGAAGGGATGTGGAATATATCCTACATTAGTAAAGCTCACAAAAAATTTCCCAGCTTAAGAACAAACATGTTATTTATGCTCTAGAATTGTCCAGTTAGAGGTAAAGTCCTGTTTGTAAAAATGAGTTACTAGAAGCTTCTTGGCAAATAGTGGCTTCTCCAGTGCTATTCAAGCTGTAACATGAGACCCATATGTAGTGTAAGAATATCAGTGAAGACAGTTTTTAGATGTCTGTACATTCATGATTCAATCCAGAGCACAAATTTTCCATGGACATATTTTAACCTATAGGAAAAAGCCAATGAAACAACTTCCTACTTTTATTTGATACTAGTTTTCACTAGTTCAAAACTTTTTATTGGCAGCAGATGTCCTGGGAGGGACATGTAGGAAATATCTAGCTGTATATATAGAGAGGTAAATTTTCACCTATTGATAACAGCATAAAAAGAGCTTTTGCTCACTTAATGTTTTTGTCTTGATGCTGAGAATGCAAGTAATTAATAGGTTCTTAGTGACAGTCCTTTATTGCAATAGGATGATGTAAATGAGAAATAAAGCCCAGCAAGTGGTATGCATTTAGTAGATTCCCCCCCCACCCCGTTTTCTAAATAGTCATCAAAAAAAGTCTGGCTTTGGCTTTGGGAAGAGGGAATTTTATTAGAGTATCAAGCTTTGTGAAGCTTCCTTGTACTTCAGCAAGCCTAAGTATTAGCTTACTACAAAGTTACTGCTTGGCTTAGAGAAGGTGGAATTGTACATACTTTTGAAACTTCTTATAAACACTGATTTATAATAGGAAAGGTTTCTGATCCAAAACTACTCCTGAGAACTTCTCATTTTCCCTGAGAAACATTCTAAAGAATTGTTCTCTGTCTAGTTCAGAGAGAAAGATTCTTTGTGTAATGACCAGTGATGATCATTTAAGTTATTTCTACTAGTCAGTTGGTGCCATTTATATTAAAGGTCTTGCATACATTTAGGTTGAACTGATTCCAGGATTTTGTTCGTATAGCTCTTATTTCCCCTTTTTCTTTACTAAAGTCCTTCACTATATTGTTATAGGAACAGTAACTTATTTACACAGAAAACCTTTGGTAAGCATTGAAGACTCAAGTAGCATTCTTATCCAAAATATTTGAATTGGCCCACAAGGATACTTGCCCTCATAACTTAACCAGATGATTTTATTAAGAACAACTTATGTAGTGCAGACAGAAAGCTGAGAATCTGAAGGGTCACACATACCTGGTTGGGACCTATAAAATGTCAAGGAATAAAGTATCAAGATAGTTTGTAGACTATTTAAGTTCACATGCTTTTAATATTTCTAGTTACAGAGAATCTGCATTCTGGTTCAAAAGAGATTTACAAAGTGCTCCTATAATTTTAATTTTCATTATTGCCTGGCAACCTAAAATGGCAGTGTGAAGGGAGGTATTTTGTACTGCTGTGGTGGAAATGTAATGTCAAGACAATCAGTGTTTGGGCTTAATAGGTCCAGACTATCTATGAAAATAGGTAACTGTAAATAATGCTTCCTAGGTAATGACAAATTGTTTTGAAAAGAATATACTAATAAAGTATTTTGATTTTTGCTTTTCCTTCTGAGACTTTGCTTTTTCCTCTGAGATCTTCTGAAGAATATGAGCTTTCTTTCCTTTATCATGCTGTAGTAAACTATTCTTTACATTAATAAAGTAGGATAGAGTAGTGGTTTCAGTCATGGGCTTTATGTGGTAAACTTCTCGATGATCACAAGGTCTAGCTCTATGATGTTGTATTTGTTTGCTTAGAACTGCTTTAACAAAGTACCAAAGAAAGTTAAACAACAGAATGTATTGTTTCAGTTTCAGAGGCTCGAAGTCTCAAACACAGTATTGGTAAGAGTTGGTTCCTTTTGAGGACTAAGAGGGAGGGTTCTGTTCCAGGCTTCTGTCCTTGGCATATAGCCATCTTCATGTTAACATGGCATTCTCCCTGCATGCATATTTTTCTCTAAATTTTCCCTTGTTATAAGAACACCAGTAATATTACATTACAGCCTACCTTTATGACCTCATTTTAACTGTATTACCTCTATAATGATCTTATTTCTGAATAAGGTCAAATTCTTAGAGAACTGGGTATTAGGAATTCAACACACAATTTAACCCATAACAAGTGTGTAATAAAGTAAACAGGTTACCATTCTATACTGATTTCTTTGTAGCAAGAATCACTAGAGTGGAAATCATATAATTAATTTATGAAATGTAATGTTTGAATACTTACACAAAGATAACACATACCAGGTGATATCATTTCCTGATTTATATTCTTACACCATTTAAAATGTTTTTCCTTTTTTATGACACTTAAGAATTTCAAGACTTGCAGTTTTCAAGTTAGAATCCCAAGGTGTTGCTTTTGCTATTTTAAAAAAGGTTCTCTGTGAGCTAACATGTAAAACCAGATAGCCCCACTCATAAGAACATAAAGATGGCTCCAGCTTGACTTTCCTAATTTATATGTACTAGTGGCTTTATTTTTTCAATATGTTAGACCTGCTGGTATTCTCTTTGGTGATAAATTATATCTATATTCTTCCCAGTATCCTGATAAAAACTGGAAAATGTGTCCAGCTTTTCTTTAAAGATGACTTCCCCTCATGACTCTGCTCCCAAATGACTTTAGAGCCACAGATCCTTTCAACTCATATAACTAGGTTATATACCAGGTAAAATGAGCTTGGAAATGCAATCCCTGGGGCAAATGAAATGGAAACTCCACCCTGGAACCACCTATTATTTTTAGATATGGATATGAACTTTTCCTCTTGAAATAGAAGAATGTGTTTATTTTTTCAGTGATCATAAAGCTCTAACAAAAGGGAATTTTTATCTTTTTAAAATTATCTTACACTTTTCAAAATAATTAAAACATTAAAATGTTTGCATAGACAAATATATAATTCATAAAAAGACCGAATGAGAACTGTAACCTAGTAATATCATGAGAAGGATTTGTTAGGGATTTTCAAGTTGTTAATCACATAACTTCTATGAAATAAAGTTTTCTAGAAATGAAAAATAATGTGAAGAATAAATTACTATTGGTGGGAAACAAAGAGCTAAACAATGGAAGTAGAAAAAGATTACAGAACTAATCTCATTAAGCCTTGTAGCCAACATGCTACTGTCATCTACACAGTAGTTTTATATTCTACTTGACCAGGTCTCTTGAGTCTTTCTCTGGATAAATAACTTGAACTACTAAAGTGATTACAAATGATAAAAAGGCCACTAAAGTAACTACTACCCTCAGGGCTTTGAACCAACTAGGGTAATGTGACAAGAGAAAAAGTTCAATATGTAATGCTATCCCCAAACCTATTACTATTGTTAATATAGCTTCACTGAGCCTTTCAGAAATAAGGAAGGCAAACCATGAAAACACAAGAGGAGCTATACTATTAGCTAAATTGAGGAAGTCTGGTTTCACTGGACTACCTTCTGGCAGAGCAAAACCCCATCTGATCCCTCCCAAGAAAGATAGGAAACTGGCTCCATAAGCCATCTGAATAAAAGCTAATATGGGGATATAAGTCTTTGTCATTACCATGACCAGTGGTGGAGCAACAAAGGGGATTAGTCCTGCCAGAGTTAAATATAATGCTGGCTTTGGGCTGTCCAGCAGATAAGTGATGGTTTTTGGTGGCCTGGCTGGAAGTACTTCTTGCTTCTGCTTCTTAAAGCTGCATGGGGAAGTATGATAATATTGTGTCTTGCTCATACACACGGGAAATGATAAGAAAGGCCAAGGCCTTAGAAACAACGATGAAAAATTCTGCTGGAGACACGTCTTGAAAGAAAGTGTTTCTGTTCTCCTGCTGGCTCCCAGTCTGACTGTGAAAAGATATTTCAACATCTATAGAGAAAACAGAACCAGAAAATGAAAATAGATTTAAAAAAAAAAAAAATTCACCAAATGTCTTAGTTAATCTGAATCTAGAACAACATAAAGACAAACTCTGCAAAAGAAACTACTGAACAAAAAACCAGTGATGTTTTTGCATACCACTATCCTGGGAATATAGTTTTATATAGAGAAAAGCAATCTACCTTCCAATTTAGCTTTATGGACACTTCATACTTTTTATAGCTCCATGCCTTTCTACATGTCTCTGCCTAGAATTCTAGTTAGCTTATTACTTTTCTACCTAGGGAATTTGTCTTTCAAAATTCAGCTTGAAAATTTCTCCAATATGATTTAATGCTCCTATAAGTGCCCTATGCGCACTTTAATTATGTATATCATAGCGAATTAAAATTGTGTGTTTACTTGTCCAAGTAGAGTTGAGAGCCAGGACCACATATTTTTCTTTGCCTTGAAAAAAAAATCCCCAGTGCCTTTCATGGTACAAAGTAATAACCGTTCCTGCTAATACTGTGCTTTAGTGAGCAGATTCCAGGCTTAAACTAGTAAAAAGATCATTAGTAAGTCAAAAAGTATTAGATGAAAGAGAAAATGAAACATTTAAGAATCTTGGTGATTCTTCAGAATGCTAGGAGTAATTCCATCTTGGGGCCTTTATTTTTTGGTCTAAAATGTTCTTCCCTGAGCTACCTCCATGGCCCATTCCCTCACTTCTAACCACCCTATTTAAAAGGGTAATCCCAAATCTATTGTTGACACTCCTTATTCTTTTTCCCTGCTTTATAGTTCACGCAGAACTTCCCATCTGACATATTAAATATTGTACTTACTTTGAATTAAATATTTTACTTATTTGTAGGGAGCGTGTGCATTGAAGGCCATGGTAAGGTGAAAAACAGCTATAGCAAAGTGGCGTCGGTGGGAAGTTTCCAGTAAGCCCAAGTACAGCAAAGGTGCTTGGTTTCTGGGAGCAACCTGAGATATGATTCATGACTCACACGCTCAAGAAAAAAATAGAATAGGTTGTGCTTCAAGGTTAATTGGCAAGATGTTGATTAAGTGTAGTCATCCAGCACTGTAACGAGCTGGAAGGAAAACATAATGTATATCTCTTGATTTGAGATATACTTTCCAGCTTTTGTACCTTTAACCTCCCCTGCTGTTTTTCTTGCCCTATAAAATAAATATGCTGCTGCCAGATGGGGTCTCTGTGTCTCCATCAGAGCTCAGAGAACCACCTGGCCCCAGCTTTCTCTTATGTCTCTGTCTGTGTCTGAGTGTTTTTTCTCAGTCCCCTTCGCCTCCCCTTCAGCTCCCTGTTCCCCGCACAGGTTGTGGCACTTATTCCCCCCTCCTTTGAATATATGAGGATAAGGATTTATTTTTTTGTCTTTTTTTTCATTGCTATTGTCCAGCCAACCCATGCTAGCAAGTAGTGCTCAAATATTTGCTGATAAACCAACCTTTGAAGATGCTCCAGAAAACTTCTGGATGAAGTGAAGCATACTGGGCTCTAATGAAGTCTTGCTCAGGAAGATGCCAGGCAGTTCTGATTAATGTATTTTTACAACCAAGTGGAGGGTATGAATCGGAAGCATGTTGCTCTGTACAAAACAAGGCGTCACTTAATTGTCTTCATTTTACACATAATTTTTTAAAAGTAGTAACTCATGACAATTTCTTCCATATAACAGTTTTCTTTGAAAACATTGTTTTTTAAAAATCAGTATCACATTAAGAAAAAATATCCTTTTCTGAAAAGAAAAGAGTAAACAGAGAAGATCTGAATTTTACAAATAACCTCCATTTCTCATCTCTGTGACCTTGGGTGAACTGTTTCCTTTAAGTGCCAGTTTTCTCATCTTTAAAACTTAAAGGCATAGGGAGGGGTTCCCTGGTGGTATAGTGGCGAGGCTCCAGTGCGCTCACCACCATAGCCTGGGTTCGATCCCCACTCGGAACCAACCAGAAAGACCCCAAAAAACAAAAAACTTAAGGTCATAGCCGCTCTGTTCTCTTTTTACCCCTTAGTTTTCTATTTTAGGGCTTAGAAGTTTACAGCTCAAAATCATGTTAGTAACCATCAATACAATTAGCTGTGAACAAGACACTGTAACTGTTTTATAAGCATTAACTCATTTAATACAATTACTTCATCAGCTTGGTGCTGAGAAATTGTATAGCCCATTAAGTCAGAGCACAGACTTGGAGTCAAACGATCTGGATTGGAATCCAGCTCCACCACTTATTAACTGTGATTTTGTCAAGTTACTAAATCTTGCCATGGCCACCTTTGAAGATAAGGTCTGACAAAGGACTTGTATCTTAACTATTAATAACTACATAGAGTCCTTGTGAAAATTAAATGAGTTAATACACGAAAAGAGCTGAGAACTGTCCCCCCATTGTGTAAATGTCTACTTACACAAGAGGTAATGGTTAAAAACCTTGTCTACTACAGTAAGTGGCTGAGTGAGAATACGAATCCAGATCTGTCTTGCAATCTTAACCAGGAGAATGAGGTGTCTAAAAAATCCAAAATCTACAGTTGCTGCTTAATTAAAATTTTTAATGAACTAATTTCTTGATCACAAATCTTAAGGTGGGTGGAGAAATCCTGTATACCAATGCCTTCATAAGCAAGTAGGAAGTTATCCTGGGCCTCTGAATGGATCTTAAATGACACCCACCACAAACCTCCTGACTCCCAGACACACACATCCATCTGCAGGGCCCACACACTCACCTTTGCTCAGAACTTGCTCAGAACCACCTGCCTAAGGGCCTTTCCCACCACTCCACTTAAAATCTCGGCGCTCCCTGCACCTTCAGAAGTCTCTATGCACTATGATATGTGCCTTCCAACTCAGGAGTATTAAAGTGAAATAACCTAAAGCTCGGGGTAGGCTAACTGGTGAGGAAATTAGGGATAAAGACCCAAGGCCCTTGGGCCACGGATCAATCTGCTCAATTTAGGCTAAAACGCTTAGTAAATCCACGGCTTCGAAAGAAAAAGTTGCGAACTGCGAGCCTGGGACGACCTGAGCTAAGGGGGTGGAGTCTGGACGCAAGGATATTCGGCAAATAGCCCGACAAAGCCTGCGGCTACGATTTACTACTCTCAAACTTTAGTGTCCCCCTTCCCAACCTGGCACCGCTGGCAGCTGCGCTGCTACTTACCTGTCAGCGTCGCGCCGGGAGATGGGAAGCTGAGCTGCAAGAACATCCAGGGACTCGTGAAAAGTCACTTCCGGCAAAGTAGGGTTCAAGTCCCCTACTTCCTGACAACGGAAGAAAAATGAGTCCGGGTAGGGACTTGAGCAGTGCTAAGTAGTTCCGAGACTGGGTTTTCCGTCTTGAGCCACTCTCTTAATTCTACTGAAAGCCCTCTTTTGAAGTTTGTAGGGTCCTCTGAACGGTCCTTTCCTCTCTATTCCAGGTTTCCCAACCAGGAGAGTTCTGGAAGGTAGAGTGCAACCACTGAAACGGTCTGAGTGATGATGGAGGAAGGTAGGAGAGATTTGGAGTCTACGCCAAGTGCAACTTGGCCAAATTATTAGCCATCTCTGAAATTCACTTTTATTTTGCATAACGACAGGATTTCTAGTACGGCGGGGGGGGGGGGACACATCACACTGTGTGTTTGGGTCCTGAACTAATACTATTAAAGAAAAACAAAAGTTTCTATTTTCATTCTCTTTGCTGAGACCTAGAAACTTTATTAAAATATGAAGAGCACGAGGGATTGGATTTTCACTTCCATGAAAGATGTGGTATGAGCCTTGGGCTTGAAGGGGATTCCTTAATTTAGATCATTCACTCCTCCTGTCACCCTCTGCTTTAACTTTCATTTGCCAACTATGTGACCATTTTACAGTCTAGCAAAAGGGAACAGCACCAGGCAGTTCGAGTGGTTTTCTGAAGAGCTCACGCTGGCCAGTTCCTCCATTCCTCCGGATTTTAGGCAGCCTAGCTTCCTAGTTGCCGGCCATCATATGGTTTAGCTTCCGGTACAGAATGGCCTCACTGCGATGTTTTGTAATAGTAACTGCTTCTAGTCGCGATAGGCTTTCACTTTAATTTCCTTCGTTGTCGTGGTAGCGCCGCCCCTTGCTGTCGTCCGATACCCCACGAGACTTTGGGTCAGAGGACAGCTGCTCCACATGGTACTGCGGCCAGAAATCTATACTGCGCTGGGCCGGGTGCGTGACGCCAGCCGTCAGACGAAACTACCACTCCCAGCGGGTAGCGCGTCGGACCCAGCCGCGCAGGCCTCCAGAGTCTGGCCGTGTGGCCCGCTGGGGACTGGAGTTTGAATGACACGCGCACTCGACGGAAGGTGGGAAGGAATCGGAAAACACCCACTCCGACGAAACTGGTTTGCTAGTACTTGTAGAGGTAGTTTAGGGACGGGCGTTTGCCCAGAGGTGGGGTATGGGAGGGTGAAGAACCAAGGGACCGGGAGATGAGGGTACACATATATACACCATCCACTCAATGACATGAGTCCAGGCCCTAATGTTGGAAGGGGAGATAAAGGGAGTACCAAACTCCGCTGGCCGCCGCTTCGAGCCTAGATCAAAGGAGCCGGGGGCGGGGCAGGGAATAACCGCTGTTCACGCTCCCGAACGTTGATGCCGGCAGGGTTGTCTGAACAGGGCGCGTGCGCCCCTGTGGGCGGTGCGAGCAGGTGGGCGTGTGTGAGGCGGGGTCGAATGGGGGAAAGGCCGGCTGATCGTCGCTCCTCCCCCTCTACCCGTTCTGCCCCTCCTGGACCGTGTGGGCCGGGCAGCCATTTTGGGAAGAGCTTTGTTATGGTTGTGCACCCTCCACTTCTGCGGGATCAGGAAGCTGGGGACGCGCCCTCAGACGCCGCGTCTGGTCCCTAGCAGTATCCCGGCCTCTGCCTGGTGAGTGGGAGTTCCGGACAACCGGGTAATAGGGAATCTAGAGTCTTTCCGGAGCGGGACTCCGCCCGGCGCCTAATCCACCGGCTGTTAAAACAAGTTGAAGGAGACTCTCACACAGGTGGTTGGGTGTAGGTTGGCCTGGGGAGGGAGAGCGGACCCCACGGTCCTGTGGTTCGCACTGGTCGCCTAACTCTACGCGTGGCGCTTGGAACGCGAGCGTCGCCGCGGCTCTGCCAAAGTACTCCTACTTCAACTTTGGTCTGCGGGTCGGAACGCTCACCTGCGGCTCTCTGGCTCTTCTCCAGGCTTTTCGGCTTGTTGGTGGTTGAGTGACTTGGTTTACGGGTTTCTTTTTCTTTCCTTCCTAAATTAGATACAGCGGATTTTTTCCAATGAAGGAAAATCTAAGGAGGAAATAATCGTGTAAGTCAAATGTAGGCTCTCTGAGGGAAAAAGAACTTTAACAAACCCGAGCGTTCGAGTTTTCCTTGGTAGAGAGGTCTTTTCGTTGATTTAGATTACATTTATCCAGCGCCTTCCAGTCCCCTCCCCTAAAAAAAGCTGGTCGATCTTGCAGTGTTATAACGAGGATTCTTTTTCAGATTAAAATCTACTTTCACACTCCTAACCCACCGTGAAATTTAAAAGAAAGGCTGAATCTAAAATGGCTGTAGCTTGGGGAAGTGCCCTGCGCTTCGGTAACTTAAATACATTTAAGGTGTCTTAAATTTTGAATTTCTCCTACTGGGACAACTGAATCATTTGATCTTTTTGGTCTTCTTGCAATTGATGTCTTACCTTGAAGAGTCCTGCTAGGTGAAAACAAAGGCGAGGCTAAAGAAGTTTGCTTACTCCAAAAGTTTACATAAGAGTGGGTGCGGGGTTTGTTTGTTGTAGTTGCTTATAGTTTTGAAATTGTGCCTGTGGTGTTAATTTTATCGGCCACCATTGTTCTCCAAGGTGGGTTTGTCTTTTTATTTTTTTTTAATACTTGCTCTTAACTTTGGTTTTTATTACCTAGGATAAAACGGAGTAAATGGTGGTTCATGTTTTAGTTTAATAACAGAAGTCACGTTCCTGTGTAAATACCATGTAAAAAAGTAAAGTGATTGGTAATCTTCAGTAGACTTAGATTTGTAATTTGGTGGACCGCTTGCCTTTTCTAAGGTCTTCGATGTGTAACGAAAGGGAATCAGAGTGCTGTTAAGTTTGGGACATGTATTAGAAGAGTGTAAGACAAATGAAAACAAATTTTAGATGTAGAGTGTCTTTTGGGCCTTTTTAAACAAAAGGCCATCTTTTTGTTTGCTTATTTTTTAAACCATAAGATCCAGAAGTTTAACTGAAAACAAAAAGGGAAGCATAGAATGGAAACCAGAAACAGTTAACTTAAGTGTTTGGGAAGGTGTTTGAGTGTCAAGTTGCAATCTTTCTAAAAGATAAAATAGTAAAATGCTAATTGTGAATGAGAACTTTGAAATTAATGCAAAAATTGTCATCTTCCCTATGGAGTAAGTTTCAGTTTACCTTCCTACATTTTGTCAACACAAGAGTTTATTTTCGTCAGTTCCCTTAGGATTTTTTTGTTATTATTTTGGTGGTTTTACAAGAAAAGAAAAACATGTAAAATGCTCTCTAGAAATTACAAGTCAGATTTTTTGTATTTTGCCATCATAGCTTACTGGACTCATAGCATATAATTTTTTTTCCAAAGTACTCAAAATGGTTTGTACATGTTTATATAAATATTTTCTCAATAGATTCTGGGTAGTATCTTATCAGAGCTCTTGAAATTTTGGGTTAAAGTGTTAGGAAGCCTTTTTTATTTTGAATGAATTCAACAGTTTTCTCAATCAGTGACTGCTTAAAAGCTTGGCTTAGGAGAGTTCATGCAACTGTTTTAATAAGTTTGGAATGATAAAAAGTCTGCGGCACATTTCTGCTTATAATTCATTTTTAAATGCTCCGTTTAAAAGATAAACCACAATTCTGAATCAGACTTCAGCAGATTGCATATGTTTATTTTATACTTAAGTTATGTACACTTAATTACAATGATAATTCTGATGTGCCAGGAACTGACATTTGCTCGAAGTGCTTTGTATTTATTAATTTATTATTCCTATGAAGTAGATACTGTTTTATTCCCATTTTTTAATTGAGGAAAATAAGTCTAGCTAGTGGGTAGCAGCTTGTATTCAACCTAAGCAATCTGTTTATAAGTCATTGTGCATAACCATTATGGCTGCTGCCTTGAATCATAAAAATAAGGCTGTTGGAAAGATGAGAGGCACAAAAAGTTTTAATGACCCCAACTAAAAAAGTAGTTTATGGAAATGGTAACTTTTGGGATGTGTATTTATGGTTTTTCATGTAGATGGGGAAGAAAATCTAGGTGGTGCATATAGTACCTGGTACCTCATAAATGACTATTTAGTGCCATTGTCTGTAGTTTAATACAATATGTGGTTGTGCTGAGACCTAGATGCTCAAATCACTTGTAAATTAAACTCTGATTTTTATTTCTCCCTGAAGTCTGCCTAAAACAAAACTGACTACAGTCAAACTTGAAAAAGATCAGTAAGCTAAACTGAACTGCTTTTGTCCAAAAGTGTATCTTAACTAATGAGGTAAAATATTGCTACTGTTACATAAATTGAATTTGTAGATTTCAAATATACTAAGCAGATATTTAAAGGAGTCTAATAATTATTTTCCTTTACTAAAGCAAATAATTAGCCTTTAATCTTTTGGGCAAATTATTTTTCATTTTTTAGATAAAAAACAGTTCAGTCATTCTTTTAAGAAATTTTAGAAGCTGTTCTATGGTGCTCGTTTCAGCATGTTGGGGGCTAGGAATACCTATATAACAATAAAACATGTCTGCTACCAAAGGAACTGGTAGTTTAACGAATAAGCACAAAAATAGTCACAGGATAACAACACTGAAAGCTTTCTTTAAGGAATTGGTTTTTAACATGCTTGTTAAATTTATCTTCCTTTCCTATGATAAAACTGCTTTGCCTTATATTAACCAGATATCAGGCTAGGGAATCACCAGTATAAAGTCTTAATAAACTTTCAAGAGTGGTAGGTCTGTCTATTTGTGTGGAATTTGGTTTGTTGGTTCCCGGGAATAGAACCCAGGCCGCAGCGGGGAGAGCGCTGAAGTCTAGCCACTAAACCACCAGGGAAACTCCCCTGTTTTGTTTTCAAAAAATCGAATTCATTTAAGTTTGACTATACTTTAAATTTAGATTGCAAACTCTTGTTTCTGCTGATTATAGGTTTAAATTTCATTATGTGAAAATTATTTTCTGAATTATTGCTATCCTTGAAGTTTATAAGTGCAGTATGCTGAACACTTTGGGGGCTCTTTAATTAGTTAATTAAAAGGTAGAGCTATTCCAGTGTTCCTGCTATATGTTATGAATTATTAGGTCTCCTTTTTAATTAGTCTTACTAAGTATGATGGGAAGGGTAGTGGGAAGCATTTTTTGGGGTTTCATAAGCTAGAGGCTGTAACATATATACATTCAATATATATGAGAGCTGTCTGCAAAAAATCTAGCCATAAATACCTCTATTTTTCATATTACATGGCTGAATACTTTCCAGGCAGCCCTCGTATAATCTCATTACTTCTTAAAACACTTTAAAATAGATATTAATGTTAACCCTTCTATCAGTGAGTGTACGGAAGTTCCAAGGAGTTAAGTAATTTGCATAACATAAGGAGAGATGGGGACTTAGGCAGCTTTATCTGATTCCGAAAGGGCTGTTTCCACCACATCATGTAGAAAGATAGTATGGTGTGGTAATTAAGGGCTACCAGCTTTCTAGACTGGGTTTGAATTTCAGCATTCCCACTTACGACTTTATGACCTTGGAGAAGTTTTAGGTGAGGTTTCTGTGCCTGTTTCTTCCTCTATTAAATGGAGACTATGGTACCTTCCCAGAGGTTTATTGTAGTTAGTAAATGAAAAATATTTGTAGAGTTCTCAAAACAATGCCTGACAATAGCAAACATTTCATAATTGTTAAATAAATTGTATGAAATTGTCTTCAGTGAACATCCTTTCACCAATTGAGTGATACTTAGTGAAATCTGAACAGATTGTTACACATGGAGTGTTTTTGTTTTGTTTTTCTTTCTTAGCCTATTACCTTTTTGTTGATTTTTCTGGTTTATTGGAATCAGATTCCAGGTTCTACACACTATAATTGGCTGATATTCTTTCAAACCTCTTAATTTGTACGTTTCTTCTCTTATTTTTTTTTTCCTTGCAATTTGTTGAAGAAACCAACTGCAATTTGTCCTGCAGTTCCCCACATTCTAGATTTTCCTGATTTCCTATTAGTTGGTAGTTGTATACAAAGGCTTAGATTGAGTTTTGATTTGGGAGGAGGGAGGAGACTAACTTCATAGGTGATTCTGTGCATTTGGGCATTTTTTTTTCCGGTTTGTTAGTGGCTCTCATCTATATCTTTTTCTTAGGATTTTTCTGTTGAGCAGTGTAGCATAATTGTATGAGTTATTTGCCCTTCTTTCAAATGCTTGTCAAATGGAGATTTGGTTTGCTCCTAGGCCCTATTTAATATTAACTTTTCAGGTAGTTTGTTTTTTATCCTTTTTTTTTTCTTTCTAGAATAAATTTATTATATTATAAATTTGAGCTTAGTATGTTGGGTTTATAGTGGTTTTATTTTCTGATTGTGGTTTCTAGTGAATAGTTTTCTTAGCTTGTTTAATCTGAAATTTTCTCAAAAATACATTTTTCCCCCATCTATTAAAAACATTTTATTCTTAAGTTTACTGAATACTCAACTTTGGGCAGGTATTTCTCTCCCCTCCACCCCCAGGAGAAAACATCCTGGCACTATTTTTAACACTTAACATATGTAGAGTCATTTAATCATCAACTTTATAACAATCTCCAAGTTACAGATAAGGAAACGCTGCTGCCTGGGTTCCTGCTGCCTGGGTTCCATTCCCAGCCAGGGAACCACCCACATTAAACACAAACAAACAAATTTTTTAAAAAGCAAAAAAAAAAAAAAGATAAGGAATTGAAGTGATAAGAGGTGAAGTGACTTGCCCAAAGTCACACAGCTAAGTAAATGGCAGAGCCAGCTAGCTCCTGTTCTTCAACTTAAAAATAATGTTTGGATGAGAAGCAGTTTATTTTTGAGAAGAGATTTTTAGAATGTTCGTAGGGTTCCCTGGTGGTGCTGTGGCTAGGCTTCAGCGCACTCAACTCCGCGGCCTGGGTTCAATTCCTAGCCAGGGACCCCCCCCACCCCCACCCCCTGCCAAAAAAAAAAGAAATGTTTGTAAGTAAAATGAGCTTGAAGTAAAAATACATGTCTTGTGATATAGTAGTCACTGTTACATCTAAATTATAAAAATTGTTTCATTTTTTAAATGTCACAGATAGCCTGTCTACTTACATTCATAGGGTATTAGGGCCTTTTAGGATGGGTGTAGCTGCAATTATTTGATAAAAGTTATCACTAAACAAGAATTGCTTGTTTGTGGTGAAGTTGATATAGTGACTTTTGGAGCAAATGCTATAAAAACATTTTTACTGGTTCTAAAACCTTAGTTTCACATAATTGCATAAATCTAATCCACTTACCCATCTGAATCTTACAGCCAGAATTCACTCTTGTCAGATTGCATTAGATCATTGGTTTCCTAGCGGTGGTACACATACGCCCAGGGGTACGTGCTGGACAGTTCAGGGGTATGTGAAAAATAATCAATAATGGCAAAAAAACACAAAAAGTAAAGTAAAAAATAGGCAAAACATTAGTTACAGAACAGTTAATGTTAAGTTTGAATCACGTTAATGGAGACACTTCAAAATTAGATCACATTAGCAAGTGATAATTGGTGAGGGTGTGTCTATGAACAGCTGGCCCCCGTCCCTGCTCCCCTGCTCCCCTGCTCCCCGCCAACTACTCTTCTACAAGTCATTATGCGCAGTTTCAGAACAATCCATTTGTGACATTTCCAGGATTTCCCCAAACATATAAATAACATCTGTAGCCAGACTGTTTGATCAGTTTAAGTTATTAACTGAGTAAAGGTAAGTACATTGTCCTTGTGATTCTTTTCAAGTAGTTTTTAATGTTAATGTTTAAATATTTGATCATCATTATCAATATTTAACTGTTATGAATATTATAAAATTAAATCTGTGGTTTGTACTTTTAATGTAGTATTTTTTCTTTCCTAACTACCTCATTTCCCCTGTTTTATATTAAGATAGGCACTGAACAAAAGTGTCAGTATTTAAAAACAAGGGGTACAATTTATAGAAATGGGTTTAAAAGGGGTACGCAAGTATAAAAAAGGTTGGGAACTACTGCATTAGATAATAAATGTACTTCTGTATCATACTATTCTTACTTGGAACTGTTGTGGTTTCAGTAAATTCCATTTCTATGAGTGAAAAAGTGTTTAGGTATGGTTTTCACAAGTGTCTGTGACCTTTAACAAAACATTGAAATGGAGATTAACAACTTAAGAAAGTTAGAAATTTTAGTCTTTAAAATTTTTGTACTTTGTGAAATTCGGGAAATATTTTGTGGAGCAGTAAAGCAGAAAGTAAGATGATTAGTTTTATTACTAATGGGAAGACTGGAAGGATTCTTGTGATGGACATTCTACTAATTGGGCTTTAAAGTGATCCTTTGTTCCTTTTGTCTGTTTACCATTTTAACCACTTTACTATATTGCATTTTTGTGAATATTAGTGGAAGAGGAAACTGGCACGGCTGTGTGAATGTAACTTGTATACATATATACATACATACATACATACATGCACACATATTACTTAAACATACACTTTCTGTCCTGGATTCTTGGCAAGCTGTACCACTCTAATAAACTTGACTGGGGACTTGCATCTGGAGTAGGAAATGCAAAGAAGCAAGGACAAACAGTTCAGAATCTATTCCCTTGGCTAGTGACTCTAGCACTGCTAGTAGGTCAATTTCCTAAGAGGCTCTTCCTGTGGTGTGACCTTGGTTGGTGGTCTTGACTAAGCTTTATTTGATTTCTGCATGTTTGCTAAGTCAAGGAGGCTCTCATTCATTCTCTCAACTCCTAGTAGCTGATAAATTCCTTTTGTGCTTAATCTACCTAAATACGGATTCTTTTTTTCAACCAAGGACCCTGATTTGCTAATACAGTTTGCTCCTTCTGGGACATTTTGTTTGTTACTGTCTCTATTTAGGGTCTCCTAACTCATAAAGTGAAAAGTTCCCATAAATATCTTTTGTAAAGATTATTTTAGACAAGAATTTTCCTTTTTACTTACTCCCAATTCAGTTTTTGTCTGCCAGCGAGCTCTACTCCTTTATTTATTAACCAATCTCCTAACCTTTCTGAACTTAAAACACCATAAATTCATCTCAAATTATACAATCTGTTATCCTGGCAAGTTTGCTCCTAATTTCTCTTTTTACACCTTGACAGGAAGAACCATGGTGGTGGTGGTGGTGGGGGGGTTCCTGCATATATTTTTTTGTTAGACTTACAAGGGTGACATTGGTTAGCAAGAATTACTTAGGTTCCAGGTGTACAATTCTACAGTGCATCGTCTGTATGTTGCATTATGTGTTGCATTATATATGTTCATCACCCTGTGTGAGTTCTCTTCCCATCACCATGTATTTGGTTCCCCCTCCCTCTTCTCCCATCCCCTCCCCCTGTCCCCAGGAAATCACTGAACTATTGACTGTGTCCATGAGTTTAACTCTTAGTGCTTAGAAGTAGTCGTTCTCAACCATGTGAAATTTATGGGGAGAAAGGCCTGGGCACCATTAGTTTATTAACGCTTAGTATGTGATTTTGTCATTTAATAATTCTTGTATTATTACAGAAGCAGTATATGTGCTGGGTAGAATATTAGGATATATAGATATGCAAAAATAAAAGCTTGACATTCCCATCATCTAGAATCACTACTATTAACAGCTTTTAGGGGTTCCCTGGTGGTTTTGTGGCTAGGCTTCTGTGCTTTCAATGCTGCGGCCTGGGTTCAATTCCCAGCCAGGGAGCTACCAAAAAAAAACAAAAACAAAAAAACAGCTTTTGGTGCGTTTTTTCCCAAATCTTTCTCTAATCACATATATATAGGTTTAATTTTTATTTTATTATTAGACTTATTGGAGCGACATTGATTAACAAGAAGTACATAGGTTCCAGGTGTGCGATTCTACGTTGCATCATCATGACATGGGTGTTTACTACCCAGTGTCAGTTTAATTTTTATTTTACTATAATAAGATCAATTTGCAGCTTACTTTTTTAATCAGTGATGGTCACTTTCCATGTGAATAAATGTTCATTTCCTTTAATATCCAAGTGCTACTCAAATTTCTCCAGCTGGTCCAAAATAATGTTCATAACAACTAACCATCCAAGCTAGTATCCGATCCCAGGACCTTATTGTATACAACACTTTAATTGCCTTATGTCTCTTTAATCCACTGTAGTCCTTATTTTTCACTGACACTGACTTTGAGACTAGACCAGTTGTCCTGAGAATAGTTTTGTACAGTTGCATTCTTATGGTATCATTTAGTTTGTTTCTTTAATCTCTGTATTTTTCTCTAAACTATAGTTTACAGCTAAAAGCTTGATGGGTTCACATCTAAATATTTCTGGCTAGAATACATCATCGCTATATCTGATTTTGTATAGTATTATAAAACACATAATACCTGGTTGACCTACTTTTGTTATATTAACATTGATCTTTGGATTGAAGTGATGATGGTATGATACATATATTAAACAGCAAGTCTTTCCCCCTTGCAACAAGCAGTTGATTTATATGGTGTTACTTTGCACTGAGTTCCCACTCACTTATCAGTCATTGACCTAAATTTTTAAGACAGCTTTATTGAGATAACTTACGTAAGATAAAATCCACCCATTTAAAATGTTTGATTTTAGGATTTTAAAATATATTCAGAGTTGTGCAACCATTGCCACAAATTTTAGAATATTTTCATGACTCCAAAAAGAAACCCCAGTCACCTCCCTGGCCCTAGGCAACCAGTAAACTGCTTTCTGTCTCTGTGAATTTGCTTATTTTGGACATTCTGTGTAAATAAAATTATAAGGTGTATGATCTTTTGTGTCTGGCTTCCTTCACTTAGCATAATGTTCTTAAGGTTCATCCATGTTGTAGTATGTATTAGTATTTCATTTGTTTTTCATTGATGCATAATCTGTTCTTGGATATACCACAATTTGTTTACCCATTCATCAGTTGATTCACATTTGGGTTGTGTTGACTCTGCAGGATTGGAATTGCTGGGTCATATGGTAACTAGAAACTGTTTTCCAAAGTGGCTGCACCATTATAGATTTCTGTAGTTTATGATGGATTCAATTTTCTGCACATTCTCAGCAATACTTGGATCTGTCATTTTTATTAGTACCATCCCAGTGAGTGTGAAATAGTTTATCTCATTGTGGTTTTGATTTACATTTCCCTCATGGCTAACGATGTTAAGCATCTTTTCCTGTTCTTACTGGTCACTTTTATATCTTTGGAGAAATGTCTTTTCAAATCCTTTGCCCACTTTTTAATTGGGTTATTTGTCTTTTTATTGTTGAGTTCTAATAGTGTTTTATTTTAGTGAAGTATAATTGGTATAACATTGTTTTCAGGTGTACAACCTAATGATTTGATATTTATATATTGTGAAATGATTACTAGTTAATTCTAGTTAACACCTGTCACTGTACATAGTTGTAAATGTTTTTCTTGTGATGAGAACTTTTAAGATCTACTCTCAGCAACTTTCAAAAATGCAGTACAGTAAAATTAACAACAGCCACTCCTCGCTTAACAATCTGTCTGTTTAACAACCACTCAAACTTACCACCAGTTCTCCAGCTCAGGGAATCCCCTTTCTCAGTCTTTATGTCTCATTCCCACAGTAAGTTGGTATTCACTACACAAAGTATTCACAATCACACAAGACTACATGTTTATAAGTGTGGTGTCACATGATATCTATTGAAAAATACATATCCTATGGCAGTGGTCCCCAACTTTTTTGGCACCAGAGACCAGTTTCATGGAAGACAGTTTTTCCATGGTTAGGGGGTGGGGGCGGTTTCAGAATGATTCAGGTGCATTACATTTATTGTGCACTTTATTTCTATTATTATATTGTAATATATAATGAAATAATTACACAACTAATCTAATGTCACACTGCTTATTTGACAGGAGGCAGAGCTTAAAAGCAGTAATGCGAGCAGTGGGGAGCAGCGACTATAAATACAGAGGAAGGTTCACTTGTTTGCCCTCACTTCTGCTGTGAGGCCCAGTTCCTAACAGGCCATGGACCAGTAGCGTTCCATTGCCTGGGAGTTGGGGACCCTTGCCATATGGTGCCACAACCCAACCACAAGACATCCACTTAAAGCTCCTTGCTTATTGATCAGTTTGTTTAATGACCTAGTTCTAGGAATGGACCTTGGTCGTTAAGTGTGGAATACCTGTATAGTCACCGTGATGCACATGACATCTCCATGACTGACTTATTTTATAACTGGAAATTTGTACCTTTTGACCCCCTTAGCCCATTTTGCCCATCCCTCATCATCTGCTTCTGGCAACCACAAATTTGCTCTCTGTATATATGAACTTGTTTTTTCTTGGGGGGGGGGGCGGATACCACAAATAAGTGACATCATACAGTATTTGTCTTTCTGTTTCACTTATCATAATCCTTTCCCTGTCCATTTATGTCACAGGTAGCAAGATTTCATTCTTTTTTATGGCTTAATAAATAAATCTTTTGTGTATACAGAGGGTACCAAAAAATGTATACACAATTTAAGAAAGGAAAAAACTGTATTAAAATTGTAATGCTCAATATATACCAATAACAGAAGATAAATACAAGTAATGTTTGGCTTCTGTAATTACAAGATGTGCTCAAAGTGGTTACCATCAGCATCCAGACACTGCTAATTACAGTGAACTACTGCTTGAGCAGCATTCACCAAAGTGTCCACTTGTATCACTTTACTTGATGTTTCAGTTTCTTCCCGAAGTACTTCCAGTTTAGCCAGTTTTCTATGGTACACCACATCCTTGATGATCCCCCATTAGGTAGAAGTCAAGAGGTGTTAAGTGAGGAGAACGTGGGGGAAACTCAAACAACATTCTCAAAATTCAAATACTGCTTCAAAGTGGTCTTGCTCTTTTTGAACAACAACCCAGCTTCCACCATTTTCTTTGTCCTGCATGTATCATGGTGACTCTAGCATTCATTTGATTGATGCCATCTTTTGAGAATGTCATACTACACATTGCTACCAATTCAACTTTGAAAAGTAATACATAGAAGGAGACACAACAAAATAGCATGAAAGGGACCTCCAAAAAACTCCTCTGGAGATGACAACTAATAAAAAACTTTTACCTCAACCAAGGACCCCCTACACAATGCCCAGTCACAGCTAAGAAACCCACTCATCGCATTAAGGTACTTACAGGTTGGCAGAGGGTTAAACAAAGGAGAAATAAAAAGCCGAATGGGGAAGCAGCTGCATGGGTCCCCACTTGGAACTCTACCACTGGGGGAGGGAAGAGGAAGAAGGCAGCAGGACAGCTCTCTGGGTCAGAGGAAAGGAGGCCCACAGGCAAGGCATGAGATATACCACAACCACCTCACCTTCACGCCAGGAGGTGCAGACCAGCCTACAACTGCAGCGGTTGGACTTCACTACTTTCCCAGAGGAGGAGGCGTGACTGCAGTGAGGAGTCGCAGCAGGAACGCTCCAACCAGAAAGGCGAAGGAGAGGAGGGCTGTGTATGTGCATTTCGTAGCCCACAACCAGCACGGTTTGAAAGATGAGTATGTAAGACTGACCCCAAGGCTCAGGACGAGGCAAACTGAGAACAGAAAGGTAAAATCACGCCCAAACTACCCGCACAACCACTGGAGCCATAGGAAGAAAACAAAGCCACAAATGCCCCTCCTCCACAGACCTCGGCTTGTTTAGCATCAGCCGGGAACATCAGAGATTACAAATAGGAGAAACCAGAGAAAGAAATGGGGACAGATGACCTATCTTAAACAAAACTCAAAGCAATTATAAAAATGCTTAAGGAACTGAATGGTAATTTCAACAGAGAGATAACAAGCTTTTTTCTTTTTTTTTTTTTTTCTTTTTTCTTTTTTCTTTTTGGTATGTGGGTAGTTCCCCGGCTGGGAAACGAACCCAACAAGCATTTAAGAAGACTTACAAACCATTATAAAGGACCAGAGAGAGATAATGACTACATTAACTAAAATGAAGAACAGAATAAAAGTCATCAAACTAGATAAAATAGAAGCACAGAGCAGTGATGTGCAGGAAAAGCCAGCAGAAAACACCCATTTAGAACAGATAGATAAGAGAATCCAGAAAAAAGAGTCTGGT